>NQII01006601.1:42554-100701 GCA_002778355.1 Clitarchus hookeri | reverse complement strand
GAACCACTCTTCATTACCATGCCCTTAATGGGTCCACCGATCCATCGACGTGAAATCGAATTCAATGCGTTAGATAAACGAAATTATCAGCAAAATTTAAAATCGGTAACAGAAGAGAATACCCCAACACGCAATGCAAAGTAAATATTCCTGTATAAAGTTCTTAAACTGTAATGGACGTTTTTAACCTATACACTGTATTATGGAAATAATGCAAAATAATCAAGCTGAAAATCTAGTAATGTTTAACGTTGCTGCTATACGCTTTCGAGAACTTAGTCGTTCGTATTTGACTATTTCCTGAGTAAGTGAAGAAACGTTACCACTTATGCAGGGGAAAAATCTTTACCATTCGCGCTTCTTCACGCTATGTATACTTAACACTGGCGTGGTAAACTTGAGTATAATTTCTTATAGCGCATACTCGAAAATCGCGTGTGTACATTACCAACTTAAACAGAACCAAGCGATTCTTCCTCAGTTGGATTTGAGTTTATATGGTACGCCCTCGACTACAAGCATCACCAGGACATCAACCAATGCATCACTGAGTCTAGTCCATGCAGAAAGCTGTTGCCGAATTATTTCACGAAATATTTTGGGTCAGTACTTATGTCTGCAGTCATAGTCCAAGGACACAGTTTCTTTAGAGTAGCCAATCAGATAAGTATAGGGGTTTTTTTTACATCGTGCGTTGTAGCCGATCGGCGAAAGAGTGTGGGATCATACTACTATTTCGCATCTGCATGCCTCTGTTCTGTGTCTGTAAGTGTGAGACTGCAAAAATATAACACGATCTCCTACTCAGATCGTGATATGATAAACAACGCTTGAAATGTTCTTAGTTTCTGTTTACGACTGCTGACAAACAACAGAAACGACTGTAAATGTTCTCTTTTACTTTCAGTTACCTGGCTAATCTGGATGTTGATCTGACAGCAGAGGATATGCATATGTGTGCAGTAAAAAACCTGCACCGGAATACACCTGCAATGTTGATAGCATCTCTTGGCCTCAAATGCAGTTAAACTGGATCCAACGAACGACCTAACTCAGACAGAAGTTGCGGTATTAAAAAATAAAGAATCCCTGAAGTCAATAGTTGCAATCCTGTTATAGAGCAATAATACACGCCATCTTGGATGTAATTTTTTTTTTTACCACAGCCCGAAGTACGGGAACGGTTTTATGGTGAATTTTCTGTTTGTGAAGTTGGCATTGTGTGTTTGCTGTGTATGTTGTCACCTCTGTATTCGCCAACCTAAAGCAATCACACATTTCTTCTCAGACGTTATCAGTTAAAATATAAAATAAAGAACTAAAATGTGTTACAATTTCAGATAGCTCGGGAAGCCAATATTTATTATTTGTCGTGCAAAAATGTTGATGCCAAAATTCTGATAAAATGAATATGTTAAGTAGTTTTCCTTGTTAACCGTTTCAGTAAGTGTCCAACATAGAGAACGTTGCAGAAGAAGTGGGTTGATGATCTTTACTGAACCTAGTAGGAAAACAGTTCAATAAGGGCAGTCATTTACATGTAGGGGATGCATTTCGCTGTTGAGGATACACCTTAAGTTTATGAGCAGCTGATACTAATAACGCCAAGAGAAAAAAACCTAGCTCATTGATGTGTAACTTTAAAGGAGCTTTTCGTTGTAGGAAGTGTGGGCAAAGAATTCTGGAACGCAACACACACACACACACACACACCCACACAGAACACACAGGCAATTTATTGTGCTTAAAATTACTGGCTCTAAAGAATTTTCAAGAAGGTAAAAGACCCAAAATAATTTGCAGTTCGATGTAAGACGAGGCACGTAGAGGTTCCAGCTTGCTGATTCGAAGCTGTAGGTGGTTAACTTTTGACAATACCCACCCCGATCCACGTTCTTTGCATGATTCTTCCTTTCGTCCTCTTCACATATTTTTCCTATGCAGGATTTTACGACCTTTTTGATTTCACCAATCTCCCACAGAGGTACATTCGCAGTCTTGAATGCTCTTTTGTCCGTACCTTCGTTTTATGTATTCGGTTTCGCATAATCACACTCAAGCCACGTATTAAATTTAATTGGGCCCTGCCCACGTACTTCCTCGGTGAGTTGTCTGACGATATTTTTCTACATGCGAGCCAAAAATGAGGAACAGATATCGTACTGTGACATACGTCTTTAAATTGCGCCGGAAAGTTGTTTCAGCCTCCACGAAAGCATTAGCATTAGCCTTCCCAGATCCAGTCATCGTTCTCGGATGTGGCTGATGCTCACATCATGACGGGAGTATCTTTTCGAGTTATTGGTTCAAATGACGAAGGAGGCTGTACACGCCGCATTTTGGCAGGCGAAGGACCTGTAGACTTGCAGGTTTTCAAGTGTCTCTGCAAACTATCGCGTCTAGCAAATGCTAGTCGCAATTTCCACACTTATATGTCAATCGATCTGCATTCTTAGCACAACTATACTTCTCGTGCCTTTGAGCATCGTGGTTGAACACGAAGGTTTTATCTCAGAAGCGACGTGGGTGTCGATGTATCGCATTTGCAGATCCATTCGATGGTGGAGCGGATGGCATCGCCGACGACGAAGTCGGGACGCCCCAACGCAGGCACACCATTAAAAATGTACGCTTCATCTTGATCTCTACGGAGAAAATATAAACATACGAAATTAATATGTACGGGTAGGTATGTGAAATTGAGTAGATTTTTACTTTGGTGCGAAAATACGTACGCGTAATTACGAGCACGACTACTTATAACATGCATACTGTGATAAATGAGCCAAACGCAATATAACTTACCAAAATGATCGCTAAGAAGATTAGGAGAGAGAAAACTATCTGTCACCTGTCGCATCAGACGAAGAACTGAGACAATACGCGATTCTGCCTGCCTTATATACCTGCTGACCCCTATTGTTACGTGACCAACAGCCACTCGTGAGCGAGGCAGTGAAGCTTATCATAACTTACCAGAATGATAGCTACGAAGGTCAGGAAAGGGAAGGCGATCTCGCATCAGATAAGCTATGAAGCTGGGCCATCCTAATCGCCTTACATATATGTAGCAAATGAGATGTCACAAGCAATGTGGCATCTAGTCAATAAAGTTGGTAACGAAGGAGGGGAAGTAGTCCCATGTATTAACGTTTAATTAACAGTGTTGGGCAAAAGTTTGCGAATACCAAAATTATTTATTTTGCTTTCTGATTTTTATGCACGTGAGTGTAAAAATTAACAAATTTGTAAAATATTTACTTTCCTAATAATTTAACAGTTTCACTTTACTGACGCATGAATAAAGTGCTTAGGCCCACGGCAACAAAAAATGTAATCTATGGCGGAAGAATACTTTATGTGTATGCAAGTATGATCTTAAGTAGGACTCTCAGAAGTGCTCAGATTACCGTGGACCGCATTTATGGTTCCTTTCTATGGGCCATGGCCTATTCCTTCAACATTCCTGCTTCTCTGAGCAACTTGCTCTGTCTCTAATAACCTTGCTGTCGACGAGACGTTAAGCCCTATCTACCGACCTATCTTTAGACGCATGCGAAGTTCTCGGCTGACCTCCACAAATCACGCTGGCTGTGGTTTACACTTGGTTGTGACCACTGTCCTTGGTGGGCGCTGCACTGGAAGGCGTTGTGTTTTTAGCAGCACAACTGTCGCCAAGGCAACGTCATTGGAATGTGCTGCACAAGGACGCGACGCGAAAGCACCTCATGTGTACTATCTCTCAAGATCGTTACTATCCCCCCCAGTTTTACTTTCAGTCATGTGTTACATAAACAGGGACAGGGAATTTGAGAACAAGCTGGACTTCAAACAAGTATACATTTCAGTTACGTCCTTAATTGCAGCAAAACACTTATTATACACGCCCTGAACCACTGTGCGTTAATACCTAACAGACTTGCAAGTAAACAAGTACCGAATCCCGTTTCTGCATGATCTGGGACTGAACTGACTCCTCAACGGAGCAGCTATAAACGTACGATTAGGCAAGGCTGTAGTATTGCGTAGGCGTGTGAAGTCTAGCATAGATGTCATTAAACTCGCCAAGCTTTCCGATCTTTACGCATAAATGAACTATAAATATTTTTCTTGCATTGTACGATTATGTGAACTCTTACCTTACTACACTGAGAGAGATGCGCAGTTGTAAATACCAAGTAGATTTACTTGAAGAATATTCGCTTCCGCTCTAGGATCATTTGTTCTCAGAAATAATCTGCTCTTGTTCCAAAAGTCTGCATTAGTTCCCTTCAACCAAATAAAGTTTGTTTATCCTAATACTTACTTGGTTGTTCCGGCACTATTTACGTGTATTCTGCGCAGCTGGGCGCGCACTCTACCCCGAACTCGCTCTACGAACTACACCACTGATGAACCAGAAACCAGAGCCGTTACAAGTACCCGTTACCTTGGCCGAGTTTCGTATCCGTTACTTTTTCACGCCCGCGGGGCGAAAGGGGTTGGCCGGTGGTCGCCCCGGTTGCTTATCGAACTCGACGCCGTTTGAAAAGAACATGCAGCGATTAGGTTCTCGTGGCTTTTTTTTTTCCTTCGGGGTCGGCACGCGTAATTGATTGGACGGCAGGATTTATGGGCCTGTGTGGGTGAAGGGTGGTGGGGAACCGGTGCGAGAACGAGTAGGTTAGCTAAGGGAGGGGGGTAGTGTCTTGTTTGATCGGGAACAGATTAACCTGCGAAGTGAATGCAGAGTCGTGACGCTAAATGGTAATGAAATTTGACGAAGTCACGCGGGTAACGAGAAAACGCGGCACGTCGGTGAAAGTCACCATCCGGTCGGTGAATGCTCAGGCAGCACACTTCCGTACAAGTGCGCGAACAATGGGTGTGGGTGTTTGATGAAAAAGAGGGTTGGGGACAGGCTGCTTGTGTGTATAAACTTACCCTTGACGTGGGACTTGACCACGGAGTACTAAAGGTGGTAGTATCCACTCCATCTTCGATTTTTCTTACGAATATTTGTAACTAGCGAACCGGCCCGGCTTCGCCCAGTAACAATTTAGTTTTTGCAGCGATACTTTGAAAGACAAAAATGGTTACTGTGGGCCATCCTTAAAATATAAACATATGATATTGCGGACGTTTCTGTAGACCTTTTTGAGAGCTACCATTCTGTAGCAGATTACTTTTATGTATCTCTTATGGTTTATTCAGCGCAAGTCATGTAAGCACCCTAAACAGTGGTTCTTTGCGACTTGATTACTAACGGTTCTACATTTCTCTACTATCCTTACATTAAATATAAATTAATTATACACCAGAACCTTCCTCGATAAATTCTCTAAATGATGTTGAAAACCGCATCAAAATGCATTAAGTAGTTTAGAAGTACTAAGCGAATACACAGACAGACGCGGATAAGCGACTTTGTCTTATACTATTTAGAAATGTAAAAGCTTCACTAGACACAAAAAAATCAAAGCTTGAGATGACATAGAGGACTACTTAATGATTTTTTTTATTTGTATGGTTTTAATTATTCCTTTATTTTCCTATGTTGGATTGACAATATTAAATAATAAGGTAACATTTAATTACGTTTACGGATGTGAAACTATCCATGTAAGAAAAAAAAATTGTATTTCGAAACAATTGTTAAGATGTTTCCTATGCTTTGATTAGCTTGGTTTATAATATATTGACCCCCGAAAATTAAGTCATGGAGGAATATACGTAAACGCAAGATGGCAATGACACTTCCACCTTAACAATACTGAGGTGAAACAGGCGCTTATACTGCGAACTCCGGTGACACACGCCAGCAAAATGGCAGCACTGGCTGGCAACATGTTTGTGAACGCCGTTCTCCAATCAGCGCCTGGTAGCCTGCTATTCAGCGAGAAGAGAACATTTCGCAGTCCGCGGCAGCCAATAGAGCACAAGGCCCGTACTCAGAGCCTCGAGCTACTAATCAGATGATGGGTACTCCCACATCAAAGGACCCGCCGCGCCATTTCGTGTCTCTGTGCACCTGTCTACTAGGTGCCTGGTGGAGAATAACACGAGCATTTTCTTCTTCTTATTTTTTTTTGAATGGGGTGGGGCGAGAAAGAAGGATGTTGTGATGAATCGTATTACTCGAAGTGTGCGTATAGTCTATTCGTAGTTTATTTACAATTTTTGAATGAAACCCTTTGAGAAAACACACCACCTATGACGTGTTTGGTTATTTCCTAAAAATGTGACGTATTAAATACGTTTTATAATCGTGGTAATATAAAAGTAACCTAATTTTTTTTAGTAAAGTTGAACTTTTACTTGTATCCTGTCTACATAATGTAATATTTTATTAATAAATAATATAAATAAATACAGGGAGAAAAAAGGCGTGTTGGTAATGCCTAGTAAGAAATAGTTCTTACGGAAAATAATATTACACTTGAGTGCCGACGAATCTGGTGCGTTGTCCCTTTGATATAATTTTATAGACTTGGTTAAGCTTTGTTTGCATGAGGCGGAGGAATAGCCTGTAAATAGAACTCAAGCAGGGCTTCAGAAACGTTTTAAGTAGTCGTGAACAGCCTATAACCATCATACGTATGCTCGTTTTCTTCCTACAGCCTTCTGCTGCGTCCTGGGTGATCAACAATATCAAAGTAATCAGTAGCGATCTAAATTTTTCTTGAAAAAAAAAATTTTGCGTACTTGGTAAAGATTTTCGTCTTTTTTTTTAAGTCAACGGGTTTCGTGTTTGTGCGCTTGTCCTTTGCTGAAAACGATGCCCTCGCTGAACTTACATCATTCAGGAAAATATTTTCTTCCATGAAAAACTTCAAGACACCAAAAAATAAATAAAAAATAATCCTGCTTTAGACAGATGAAGTTTAAACCGTGCCTGTAGTTGTGTCAAATACATATATTTAGTAAAAACAATTATACATAACAAGACGAAATTTTTTTTGGTACATTTAAGATTGCTAGTTCAAATGACTGCATCCTCTTGTAGTAAAAATTGATTCGGTGATCAATTCAATTATATTTGGTTGGAATAAATGTTTGTATTATTTTTCATTGCGTATCCTTAAATGTTTGCGTATCTGCAACTTAAAGGGAAATTGGTAAACAGGATAAAAATGCACGTCTTTCTCTGTTCAGGCTGTTATATTTAGTTCTCAAGATGCTGTAAAAATCTTCTGTGATAATCTAATATAGTGTAATTGGGAGGGAAATAAATGTGCCCGTCCAAGTAAAAATTGTTCAAACAAACCCTGCTAGATAATTTGTACTAGTGACAATATATTTGGAAGTTACAGCAAAACCTTCGTTGCATTAGAATGTGAATCAATAATTCACTATACGAAAAAAAAAAAATCAATTAGGAAGTGAGTTTCAGTCTCTAAAGTAATAAGTGAGTTGTCAAGCTAATTCCCAGCCAAATTTCACTGATATGGAACCGTTTTAGGCCGTGATGGTTAGAATGCTTTGGCCGGCGATTGACAGGGGGTTTTGAGCTTCGGCGAGGGTNGGGGGGGGGGTTGGGAAAACCCCGAGGAAATTATCTGGAAAATGGCAACGTCCGCCACGTTTGCCCAGATGTGGAAATCCGGGCTACCCCACCGGGAATTGGACCTGGTTCGCCGTGTTTGAACTTGTGGCCTACCTAGAGTTTAACAGAAACCACGTCAATAGACGAGTTCGTCTGTGATCACCGTGTGCATGGCTGTTAACATCGTCATAGACTACTTAAGAATACAACGTTCCTGGTGCAACATGCAAATTCCTCACCAAACCACCCCTCCTGGGGAACGACCCCTGAATAGTGTATTCCAGAAGCACTGCTTTCTAACTTACTTTAGTTTTATCCAAAAACGAAAGCCAAAGTCGGCTCAAGATCTTGTTAAGGTTACACCGGAGAACATTGTAAAATTTTGACAGCGTCACGCTGGTCAAAAAAACTATATATTCTACAAAACTTTAATTATGTATTTCGTGCCCTCGCCATTTCTTCTTTCGTCGTAAAAATTAAGCATTACAGTATTATCCATTATGAACCCTCCAGCACCTCTGCAACTCAGGCGGATTCTATAGTTGAGGCAGGTTTGGTAACCGACCAAGGAGAAGCAGGAGGGAGTGACATCCCATACAGCAGTCTGTCGGTCGATGTACATCCTTATTTGATGCCGGTGAGGAGCCAACCACGCCCTCTTATCAGGCAGCAGGAGTTTCCCAGGGCTGCACAGCTGAAGCGCCAGGTACGACATGCCGGGGGAATCGTCGCGATTCCAAGACATGATCTGGTCGGACACCACACTCTCTCTTATCAGTTAGCACATAGACTTCAAGTATGGATCGTGTGAGACTTTCTTCTTTAACCTCTTGAAGTACGCATTAATATTTTCGTTTCAGGTGTTGCAAAACTGTAATTTTATGGTTCGAAAAGTACATACTAATGAGTAGGGTCACTGACTTTTCGCGTAAAAATCGCAGCCGACGGTAGACTTCAATACAATATACACACCCCAGCTGTTGTTATACCTCCATTGGCTGCCGGTGCCGTGTCCGTCTTTGACCAAGCCTCTCAGGACTAAGTAACTCCGACCCTGAACCTTCGTGATTCGTGCGCAAACGGTTAACACGGGCCAAAACATTTTTTAGCCAGTCAAAGGAGCTGGACGACGCTACAGTGCTTTGGACTGTATCTTGTCTCGAAATCTTTTCGCGAAATATCACTGCCCCTGCTAATAAGCCACCAAATATGAAATAGTTGGTGTGCCAGCAGCAACCAATAGAATTGCCCAGGAAAAGGCGTTGTCTGTATTGGTGCTGGCTTCTGGACTTGCACAGCACTGCAAATAAGTCACGCTGTTCTGCAACGTGTCAGACGTGAACGAGTATATGCGGGATAATACGCCAAGGGGTTAATTTCCGCCGGACTCCTGGCTGGAAGGGAAGAGTTTCCCAGTGCACAGCAGTTGCAGCGCCAAGTTGGGCGTGCCTGGGCCTCTTTGCGATCCCTATCCAAGATTTGTCGGGCACCCATCGGCACCCACACACTCGCACCAAGTCTGGAATACAACGCTACAGAAGTGGAGAAAGACGCTTGTTCCACAAATAGAACCCAGCCGCACTAGCCAGCAATATGTGGGGGACGCCGTTCTCCGATCAGAGCGTGGTACCAACCGGTAGCTCAGCCGATGAGGGACCTTTCGCAGCGCGCAGTAGGCAGTCGGACACAAGGTCCATTCTCGGTCAAGTCACGCTTCCAGGATGTTCCTCCGGTTCGTGCAAACAAAGCTTAACCAAGTCTAGAAAACACCGGCTACTGATACCTTGTGTACAGGGGCGATCATGAATATCCTACATGTGAAACATATCCTCGAGCATGCACACGAGGAATGAATGAGATCCGATCAGCGCATGGTACCAACCTGTATCTCAGCCAATGGGGGACATTTCGCAGCGCGTAGTAGGCAGTCGGACGCAAGGACCGTTCTCGGTGCACGTTCGCATCAAAAGAACCGCCACTTTTCAATTCTTCTCTGCGTACTTATCNTGTAACAGCTGCTCGACATCGCCGTCGATTCGCGGGGGCGATAAAAGGGCGATGATTAAAAATAACGTTCGCCAGAAAGGTGCTCCGGGCTCGGTCGGACCCCCGCGGAGGTACAACACGGCAGGTTGGATGTCTGCTACCGGTGCAGGAGGCGGGATAGGGAGCCGGGTGGTGTGTTGTTCGAGCTGTCGCGTGACTAATAGCAGTCAACGCAGTCACCGGCGCGTATCTCGCATCGCCACAGCCATCAGGCACGTACAGCGCTAACAAACAGGCGCTGTGCACGTGGTTGGCCCGAGGCGAATATATAGAGTGATGACAGCGAATGAGTTCTGGGGAAGGTCGAGCCCGGTGCAGAGGACGGTATTCCACGCGGGACGGAACGAAAGGAAAGTTCTCGTACGTCGTTTGGACTTCACGCCGCACGAATTTGCACAGTTATAGCACACGTGCCACTGTGGAAGTTATCTTGGAAGATTCCATGCCGCTTGTATGTATGGTTCTATAGAATATTTGGTGGACGTTTTCGTGATTGGTCGCGTGCAATTTTCGGTGGAAGGCTTCCTTCAAAGTTGAAATTTTAGCCTTCAAGAGGGAGAGTACTGGAGTTTGGTGTTGACAATAGCTCTTGTTTTGTTCAGAGAACCAGCGACAAATCCTTAGAACATCGAAAAAAATGGTAAATAAAATACCGTGAAAATACTTAAGTGTTGTGTGAAATTTATGGCAAACATTTATGTTTATTTAACACACGTACACACATATCAGTATGCATACACACTTACATGCACTATTTATTTATATATTATGTATTTGCATAAAGATGTCATCTATCACTAGCGTTCAGTTCTTGTATTAACATAAAAGTATCTTATTTACTGTTAATGCAAAATGTTGTTAAATGAGAGATAAAAAAGTACGGTGCGGTGTCCCTTTGCTGTAATTTTCCAGACTTAGTTGAAGTTCGTTTGCATGAGGCGGAAGAACAGGATGAAAGTAGAACTTCAAGCAAGGCGCTCAGGAAATTCGGACGTAACAATGAATAGACTATTGCAACGTGCAGATAGGTATTTTGTTGGCTGATACAAACGTTTATGCTCGGTGAACCAACGTCTACACCAGTGGAACAGTAGCTTACTAGCCACCTTCCAGCCTGCCCTAAGCCATCGGGACGTTGCTATTTCCTCCCACGAGTTCCGCTGCTGTGAACTGAAGTGTGCTCCGCGGCTGGCGGTGCACTTTATCTGATAATTAACTCATGGTTCGATACACCTCGCCCCCTCTGTGACTGCACTCCCCTCTCCTCTTTTCTCCTCCGGCGACCACCAACTCAGCTGTTTTCACCCGTTACTTACTACCACGCGTGTTTGGGCATCAAACATAGAGTTATAGACAGTTCACGGTAAATTGAGCACTTTTGAAAGCCCTGCCTAAGATATACTTGTATGCACATCATGCATTATTCCCCACGTATGTCACCTCCCACCGAGGCGAACCGGGTTCAATCCCCGGCCGGGTCACTCCCGGATTTTCGCGCCTGGGAATCGTGTGGAGGACGATGCCGCTTCTCGGTGGGTTTTCTCGGGATCTCCCGTTTCCTACCCGCCCTTTCATTCCGGCGTTGCTCCATACTCACCTCAATCGCCTGTCGAGAGCCGCCTAAACCTCTTCACTCACTCGCTCCCGACGTACGTGGAATTCACGTTTCCATGACAACGCATCGCGGTAATTTTTTCCGCGCGGGCAACGCGTATCAGGCAGAAGCTGTGAGAAGCGCCCTGATTGGCTGGTGCTACCTGTAGTGGGAAGCAGGAAATGTGAAACCGTTCGGCCGCCAGAACTCGTTCGTATTGCGCATCACGCCATCATGGTCGCGCGCTCCGTGTCTCTAGTATGCTTACTGTACTACCGCGGCGACACAAATACTACGTCGCCAGTGCCGGACTTAGGAGACCCAGGGCCCCTAGGCAATTACAGAGTCCGAGCCCCCTTTTTGGTAATTTAACAAAATAAACTATTTCATCCAAACCGTAACATCGGACATGCTGACAAGAGGGTGGAACGAGTTTGACTATCGCGTAGATGTCGTTCGGGCCGCTCATGGTGGTCACATTGAACATTTATGAATGCATGGTAAACAAACTTCACGGTTCCAAGGTTCATTTGATTGGTCAATCAAGGTAGTAGGTTGTTTGGTTTAGATATTATATACCTTCAAAGTTGGGGTATTCTTTTATACTCGCCCTTTATTTCTCAACGATTATAAATTTTCTAAGAGTATCACCATTTATTTCCTCCCTTAATTAGTTTTTAACTATAAATTTTTTTGGTCTGAAGTTTACGCTGTTCATTTCCTGACCCAAATTATTAGATTCTGGAATGTAAAAAGCCAAATCGTTTGCAGATTTATCAATAATTCCAATTGCGTTATGCGTTATTAGAATGTGAAGACCCGACTGTGAAAGGGGGAGGGAGAGAAACCCTCAGGAATTCTCGAAGTCGGTTTTCCCTGGCTCGCATCCCTCCTCTTTCTTCACGCTTTAACTGTGTACTAATTGCAGATAGAATATCATCCGGGATTTTCAGGCTGGGAACAGTATCACATATGCTTTCCCGGCACTTCTTGGGTGCGCATTAAAGTCTTTTGAGTTTTTTTTTCGTTATGAATTTTCTGTAAAGTGGGCAGAGCATATTCTCGCTGAAATAACAGTCTGCTAGGTGAATAAGTGATTTTTTTTTTTTAAAAACGATATTACATAGCAATATTTTCTGAGAAAGTCGCGTCAAAATGTTTTTTATTTGAACTAGTTATCTTCAAAACTGACGCAATGAGAAGGAATTTCGTTGTACATTGATTATCCATTTGAAGTTCGCGCCTGCCGGCTCGGGCGGGCGGGGCTGTCGATATCGAGGCGTTGCTTGAATGGGGAAGGTGCCGTCTTGTTTGCGGTGGCGTCGAAATACTTGCTTTATTTTATTCATTAATTTTTTCTCCGTTTGAAGCAAGTTCATCAATCAGGTTGGTAGCTACGCGTTACGCTAGGCGACGTGTCAGATATGGCGGCGGTTTAAACCGATAAGTAGAACAACTAATAGCGTGTTCGTTTGTCCGTCGCCGGGCAGATACCGATGTGAAAAATGGCGGGAAAAAAAAAAAAAAATGCGCACAGCAGTCAGCGGGCGCGAAACAGGTTTGTTGACACGAATAAATATATGCCGTCGTAAATTTTCAGCGCGCGTGTGTGAAAAGTCTAGAGACGGGAAAATGAAGTGTCGGGTGTTTTACAGCGTTCCCACATACTGAAATGCCTTAAAAAAGGGAATTAAAGATTTCGTGGTATCTAGGCTTACAAATTTCGGATCTCGGAGTCAGATGTGTCGGAGAGTGACAGCGAAAACCTGTGGTTGCAAAATGTAACAAATTCACCAGCAGTTTTTTCCAAATAAACGGATTAGCATTCACCACTGTGGCCATACTAACTCCGTCGAAAATTTTAAAATATAAAATTGCCTTAAATTTGTATTAACTGATTGTCATTCACAACAAAGCTCGGCGTTTTTACACAAACCCATGCATTCAACAAAGAGAGCTATTTATTAGTACAAACATACCCGGATCCTTATCTGTAAAATAACCTACTCAAAGATTGTATTACGTGAAAACAGTTGTATGGAATTATAAATCATTTTAAAATTGAATATGGAATAAACAAAAAAGAGAAACAGTACTGACCTTTAATTTGCAGTTTTTAAGCTATAATTTGATAAATAATGTGACTTACCCTACATTTATTTGTGGCACAGAATTTGACAGTTTTTTGCGGAGACAAAAGTATGTAAAAATAATGCTCCTCAGAAAATAGTGATTCCGGCAGGAGTTCATATGTTATAGTTTTTCAAGTTTACCTGATGTTAAAAGTAGCACTTTATAGAGTATTCCATTTGGAAACAAGACACACGAACTTATAATTTTTATCAAAACATTTTGGCTTGTTCTTTTAAATTATCACTGTGACGAATCCGTAGTGTCTTTACTCACTCTGAATGCGATTCGAAACTCTTGAGAGGATTGTTTGTGCACTTAAAACAATCTGAGTCAGAACCTAGTCGATAATATTACCAGTATTTAGACATGAATAAAGTATGAATATTTCCTCCCTATCGTGCAACTAAAGTGATGCCATCAAATATTTTCTCAGAATCTTTCAGGACTGTTGCATTTGAAAGTAATGAGCCGTGCTGTAGCTGTTTTTCCAACAGGTCATTTAATTCAGGTGCCTGAATTTCGTACTAAAAACGGCGAGGCTATAATTTACATTGTAATATACATCGACTGATCATTTTATTTAGTAATAAAGATACCAGTGGTGAATTAATAACGAGGTGATTTTTATACTGCTCTACTATCTGAATTCACTTATGAATTAAGTAAAGAAAGCAGTGTAGTCAATTTTGAAAACCAAAATATTAACTGTCAGATTTAAAACTGGCTTTCTTTAAGTTGAAATTTTTCTATTTTTTAAGTTTACAATAAAAAAGTTTGATTTTTATCTTCTGCCCCGTAAAATTTTTTTTTGTTAATACACTTATGTTTTTACTGGTTCTAGAAGTTTTAAATCTAATGGTTTGTTTAATTGTTACCATTTTATTTCCGTACATAAAGGTGGGTTGGTTATGGGCTCTAGTGCATTTCCTTACCCTAGTCTATGATGTTGTTAAGATATCCCTTAAATTCTTGTAAAAATATTCCATGGAATGAACTGTTGAAGTCAACATCGTTTTCCTTTCCACCAGTTTAAAATGTATTTGTCATGCATAATAAGTAGAGAACGGAAAAAATCGCGAGTTCAATGACCTGCAGGCTAGACTCTACAGTCTTATGTACAAATATGTCCGACATCAACTGCACATTGGTTGCTCGCTGTGACAGTGGAAGGCGACGATTAGACCAGAATTCTCCAGGAAGTGTCAAATACGGAGTGGGCCAATGGATTAAGTTATATAAACGCATGTGTTTTGAATTCTAGCTTGTCCTAAAATGAATCCGCGAATTCTTCAGGTCTAATAATAAGGTACCATTGTCTCCAAAAAAATTTCTCTTGGAAAATATTTTGTTAACAATAAAAGAAATTTAAAAAAAAATATGTCTTCCACTGACTAAAAAAATTAAGTTTCTTATCGAAGAAAATCATTTTAACAAGCTCACAGATTTCTCTTTTATTGACTGGCCCTTCGAATACCAAGTGATTTGTTTGGTTTGTATAAACTGTTTGGTAATCCAAAATAAAACAACGTGCAGAGGAAAAACGAGTTAAACTCTGTTAGCGAAGGAAAGATATTTGCATCGATAAAACTAATGTACAGTAAAAGCAAAACAGGTAATCAAAGGAAAAAATACTGTTACCGTTTCTGTTACCCGTCGTGTGCGGCACAAGTCCGAGGTAATTTACGTAATATGGCGGAGACTGGTCGATTTGCGATGTTGCGCTCTTACATCATTTAAGCAATTTTGCAGTTTTAATATACTCAACGTCATAAATATGTTGGTCCGAAACGTGATACCAAGTGCCAGATATTTAAACGCCTTCTCAAGCAGACAGCAACCAATGGCGATAGACAAACTGCTGTTGGGTGCTTACAGCATTGAAATCTACCGTGTACTCGTATTTTTTTCCGCTATAAATCATTAGCTCTAGACATACACTAGCTTTAAACATATTCTACGTTATTTTTACTTGTTGAAAAAGTTCAGCAACGTAGCCGATGATATCAGATCGAAAGTTTCCCCATCGGTTTCTTTCTTTTGGCTTCGAGCCAAGGACGTTGCAAATCGAAGAAAATAGCCAATTACTACAGAGACGCTTTCCGAATATCAAAGTTGCATTTTCAGGTAATCGACGCTTTTTACCCATGTTCAAGGCCTTCTAAATGAACGCGTCATTGAGCAAGTGCCGCCTGTAAACACTGGTCACTAAAATATTCTGAATTTGCGTAAACATTTTCGAACAAAGTTACAAGTTCGACTGCATTTATTTTGAGTTCAGATTCACTTCACCTTTTCAGACCCACTTTAATTCACGGTTTCAGGTGTTCCAAACAAAAACTTTTATGATGCGTGCTGTACTTAAGTCGACAGAACACTTGCTTCGTNTTCACGGTTTCAGGTGTTCCAAACAAAAACTTTTATGATGCGTGCTGTACTTAAGTCGACAGAACACTTGCTTCGTCGTCGCAGCCAATGAGCTGTAGGCTGCGTTCGGCTACAGTAATATAAACCAATTATGACCTAGACCAGTGGCAAGGTTTGCGAATCATCTACACACAGATAAGATCATTGGTCATTGAGCTGGTGTACAGTACACACCAAAAATTACCTACACGTGCATAATGTACACAACTGTGTACCCTGGGTCTGAATTGGTCAAAACAATATTTCTAACTGCACTTGTCTTAAAATTATTTAGTAGGGACACTCAGTACTGCTTTGAATTCGTCCTGTTAGAAATCATTCTCTCATAATTCTCTTGTGCTTCCCGCTAAATCACCCAGCAGACAAAACAAAAACAACGGAAAATATTTCGTGGCAAGGAGAGAGCGGATACACGAAGAACGAGTCACTCCGCTGCAGTTCTGAAACATGCGTGAAGGATGTGTGTATGTTCTGCGTCCCTGGAAGATGGAAGAGGGCATTTAGAATCCTTCTCAGCATTCGTACACCACGTCCTTCACGATGCGTTTACAAGGCTGCTAAGCACGTATGAATCCTTCAGAAAAGTGCGATACTTCAGGTTAAACGCGAGGAAATGGAACTTTTATTTCAGGTTGCCGCAGTGGGTATCTTCTCGACTACAAGTCCTTTCATCTACAAGCACTGGTATTAGCGAGTGACGTTTAACCTAAAATTAATTTCAGTGAATGTCGTTTCCTCTGTGTAATCGTTTGACCTAAAATGCGTTCAAAGTATTGTTCAGGAAAATAAATGCCAGCTCTAGTATCACGCAGTAGGCCTACAAGCACCAAGGCCTCAAATAGTTTTTCCTCAATTTCACAGTAACATTTATGAGTATACATTTACAGGCAGATGGGGCCGCGGTGGCTGATCGATTAGACTGCTCGCCTCTCACCAAGACGAGCCGGGCTCATTCCCCGGCCGGGTCACTCCTGGTTTTTCACAATTGGTAATCGTGCCGGACGATGCCGCTTATTGGCGGGGTTTCNCCCCAACCCTCCATTTCATTCCGGCGCTTCTCCATACTCACCTGGTTTAACCTCATCGTCTCTCAAGACTTTTCTTGTATTTACGTATTTTCCTCCATAACTTAATAACATCGAGGTCTTGAGAGCCGAAGTTAAGAGCTTGATGTTAAGAGTCGCCAAAATCTCTTGACCGTCTCTTCACCATCACCTAGGCTTCCGCACGTGATTGTGCACTCTGCTTCCAATCTGTCTGTCTGTGGTCGACTGACCTGCAGGGCGTGCCAAGTAAATTCCTACCCAATGAGAAAGCCCCGCGAATGTACAGCTGTTTGAAGTTTGGCCTGACTCGGAATGAATCCGCGAAGATTCCGAATCACCAGTTATTACCTGCTGCATTCAGCGAGAGATTGCAGTGGCGAGCAAGCGTCACTATGCCTTGAAACAGTTCACCCTCCACCCACCCCTGTCGTCGGCCATCCGTCTTGCCCGCTAAATGGACACCGATGAACCCTGGCGAAGGAAGGGCGAGGGCGTTGGTTGTAAAAGGAAGGAGGCGCAGGGGAGAGTCCTTTCAACGAACCGCCCGTGGAACAACAACAGGGGTGGGCGGTGGGGGGAAGAGTGAGGTCGATCAAGGTAGAGAGAGAAGGAGAAAGTGCGTTTTACGCACTACGAGAGGGGGTGGGCGTACGGCGAAAAGATGGCTGTAAGAAGGAGGGGGTACCCGACGTTACTCTTCGCGCCGAAAAAGATGGACGATGCGTGCGTGCGTGACGGTCGGCTGCGGCCACCGACGTGGGGGCAGTTCGCGGCATGCCGTCCCGACCGGACAGCTCCGGCGGACGGACGGGTGTCGCGGAAGACGGGTCTCGCGTCGTCGTCGTCGTCGTCCTGTCGTCGTCGCTGTTGTCGCAGTTGTTGCCCGACGCCCGCGGACGCGACAACCTGACCGTCGCAGCCGCCGGCCCGCCACTCGGCCGATCTTCCTTCTCCCCAAAGTTCCGGCCGCGAGGTAAGTCGACGGCACTCTGCACACGACGACGCCCCTCTGGAACTTCCAGATACTCCGTACAGTTTAATTAATTTCCAGTCCTGCGCCCGTCTGTTCAAAAATCACAACTCATTAAACGTAGTATACACACACTACCAAAATTGTCAGAAAAATACGATACATGTCGCACATGAGAGAGGAATGCAAACACTGTAAAAAAAAAGTATTTTACTAAGAGGATTTTCTTTAACCTTAAGTAAATTTCCTTTCTGGATGCTTTAGGAATCACAATTTAAAAAAAAACCGAAGTAATATAGGCGCAATCATAATAATTATTGTAGCGTATGTAGACAAGTATTGGTACAGATATTTTAAAATTATTTTTAATAATTGGTTTTGTGTACATTTGCTACAATTATAAAAGTGATTACTTCCGTGTCGGAAATTTATGTGCATAAGTTCTACAAAATAAATTATATAAAACATAATTTTCAAAAGCTACTTATTATATTTATTACTTATAAATATAGGCATTAATTATTATAATGGCATTTCTTGATGGTTTTATCACAAAATGAGTTTTGTGAAACATCTGGAATGGAAATGCTCTAAAGTTTTAATTTAAAATAAGCTCTTATTAATTAATTAACTTTTTTTAAACATGATAGCAGAATATGATACAGTATTACAAAAATACGCAATTTTTCTTTCATGTGCCATATAAATCGTATTTTTCTGACAATATTGGTAGAGTGTGTATAGTTTTAAAAGAATTCTTCGTGTTATACAGTCGGGTGCAGTGCTCCTGTCCGGAATACGTATTAAAAAAAAAACAAGAATTGATGGGGAATTATTGGCACCAGTGTCCACTAGTATAGTTTTTATCAATAGCGTATATCCGATTGGTTCAAACGGATGTCACGAGTTAATTGCGTTTATTAAAAACATACATAAATATTGCGTTCTAATTTTAAGTGTCAGCTAAGTATTTTATGACAAAAAATCNTTTTTTTTTTTTTTTTTTTTTTGTTCACAGTGGTGTTAATTATTTCTTAAGAAGCGGGGAGTCGACGATTGGTTCAATTTCCCCGGCATATTTACTGTCAGTGTGTGGTCCACACAAAAGATGCTCCCCCCCTTCTGCTTTGTTTCAGATCTTCTCCAACCCCCTTCCACTTCTTTTTTTCTATCCGTTATCCCTCCCCTCCACTCGTACTCTCAATTTCTCTGCCACATACATGCTGTCCCTCCTCGCGTTACTTGTAGCCGGTTCCACGTCTGGCTCCTCCTACCAAACCATTCCGACCTTGGCCACAAATTGAAACTGATTAAAATGATTAAATAATTAGACACCCCGCTGCAGGCGGCAATTAATCGAGTTCGTGGCTCCGGAAAATTTTCTCGTGGGAAATTTATAATTTAACTGAAAATGTTTTTTTAAGGCGGGCCCAAGTTATCTTCGTAATCGAGATTATACACACTGTAATAGTTATACAATTACATTTGGATAACTGTAAGAAATTGTAAAATTAGTGCACCGTTAGCGTGGTCTTTGGCTCCAATTAAGCTAAGGTCGAGTTTTAAATTGGCAGTTTTAGTTTACTAAATGGTCACGTGAACCGATTTCGTGTACAAAAATTATGTCGTATTTGGTAGTTGAGTATTCAGTTTTTTTTGTATGTAACTAATCATACTAAATACTATATCGCCGCCATATTTGTTTTTACCTAATGCAGCGAAGAAAACTGCTGAGATTGCTACATATTATAAACACATAGGACTATACGTTTTTTTTTATGAATTAACGTAATTTTTTATACTTATGAAAATAAATATCTGTATGCATGAATTTAATTCCAACGACATTTTATGGAATGCAATACATTTAAATGTAAACGTTACAAAAAGGATAGTGTATAGTACATACTTTTTTTCTTACAATTATTTATTTATCACAATTCGTATTAAAATGACATGGTGAATAGTGTATGCTTATGTTATGCAATGTAGAGTTTCAGACTACAACTGTGCTCGACAGATAGTACTATCGTGGTAAATAAGTTACTATCGACAGATTTATAATTGAACCATGCAAAATTAATAATCACTAAATTACGAAATGGCCAACTGGAACAAGGTCTAGGAGTATTACTTTGGTCAGTGTATGTGAGTGGGCCCGCCCTGGCTGTTATGATGTACTCTGCTCAGGTGAGTACGACATCAGGCGCAAACGTATGAAAATTTACATTTAAATTACGGGATTAATGAAAGTGTTGGTGGTTATTTGGTGCGTATGTGAAGAATTTAGTACCACACGCATTTCCCCAGGCTACATGTTCTGCAGAATTGTTCTAAATAAATGCTGCAGATTATCGAGTAGGTTATGTTTTTAATGCTTGCGTTTTGATAATGTGCTTAGGTTAAACATAGTTGCAGAATATTTTTAGTGACTGCTCTGCGTAATTGATTTCTATAACTTCTGATTTTTTTTTGTTTTTCATTTGTGGGTACTCATCCTGCCTGTGCAATTTTATTATTTTTTTCTCTCGGATTAACACCCTTCTGGACACGTGCTTATATCTGCAGCATGTTCTAGGAAGCATCATGTTTTACTGAACGGCTAATATGGGCGGAGGTTGCCCATATAAGGAAGATGAAGCGTATTGTTTTTGTTCAACTCACCTGCGTGTCACAGTTACAAACGCATCTTGGGTTGTTGCTTTTTTTTTGTGACTAGCTGAACTACCCGACATTGTCCGAGTATCATCGTATTAGTTGAAATTTTTTGGCGAGGGAGGGGGGGGTAGAGGTGGGCTACAGAAGCCCGGAGTCAATTTTTTTCGTCAACACAGTATTTTAAGTTGGGTACGGAAGGATATCGTGCCAAATTTTATCCAGATCGGTCGAACAGTGTAGAATTTTTTTTTAGAGAAAAAACGTATATACATACAAACTTTGACTTTTACATATTTACGAAAGAGAAAAAAAAAAAAAAAGACGTTTCAGTGGTAAATCCAAAATTTTCATGTTTTGTTGTTTTAATGACAGTTTAGTCTCGGTCGATTTCCGGGTTTTGTTTAGATGAAATTATTTCCAGTTTAAAACAGCAAGAAGTCTATGCAAAATTCATTGGGAAAATCAATACACCAAAAACTTTTGTGTTGTTGCATCGGGTTTAACGTCACGTTTACATGCTCATAAAGGTTCGAAATAACAAGTGATGAATGTTTTCTGCTCAGTGCTTGTAATCTGATACATTAGTAGGTGTAAACCTACTGCTGGTAAGACCACCTTCCTGCATTAGTGCGACGATGATAATTAATAATTATGAAATAATGGACGGAACCACATTTTCAGACAGTATTTTGTAAAAATGTACCTGATCTTGAGAATTGTCGTTATAAATTAATTTTAACTACTGCGCTAAATATATAGTTCTGGCTGACATAGGCTACTAATTTTATTATGTTTTGGAAGTCAGTTATACCAGAAACATGGGATGAATTTTTACTTTGAATGTAGACTTATGTAAATTTTTTTTAATAAGTGGAGGAATAATGATGTTTAAAATGTTATTCTTCCTTGTTAAAAATAATAATAGGTAATCGTAGAAAAATAAAAAGGTTGAAGTAGTATTGTTTTGTTTTAGAAACGCACGAGTTTTGCACCCGTTGCTCTTGTCCTCTTATTACCAAATAGTTAACATCAAATTGTTTGTCATTCAGCCTTATGTGTTCGTTACCATTCGGTTACAATCAATAACAACTGAAGGTGTATTTAATATTCCGCCCTTTGGTGCCTACTGTTATAAAAACCCTTTATCACCTTCCTTGAACACAATGAACGAGTTTTCGTGGTCAACCGGCTTCTGCGTTAGCAATGCATGTCAGCGGTGTTTGGTTGACACCAAAACGAATTTCTACAGGCTGTCTAAAATTAATGAGCTCCGCAGTTGCAGCAAAAATAATTTCCAAAAATTATATAATTAGTTTTAGATGTAAAATAATTTTATTGATTTTTATGGACAGAAGCACACTCCGATCGCTAGAGTTAAAGCAGTATTTTTTTTATTAAACTGAATTCTCTAGCGTAAAGAGATTTTTAAAAAATAATATTTTACCGCACTTCCTTTGCCAGGGATGCAGTAAACACTTCTCTAAGTCGTTAGTTACGAAAAATTAAAACTTTTGGTATTATATTCTGGTATAATTGAATCTTCGGCCGCAATGTTTACGATTGTTTAATACCGAGAACTGCAACCCGCCCGGTTGTGGCGCCTCACATGGGAAGGAAATATTTACTTGCGATTAAACGGAAGTCACTAATGCAAAGGAAAAAAAAATCAGTTCTTGAGGCACGTGGTTTTAACATCTCTCCGAGTCATTACTCAAAAATAAAACCAGCTTTCGGTATTAAGAGTGAAGTAAAACTGAATGTTTGGTCTCAAAGTTACGACTGTTTAATACCGAGTATTGCGACCCACGCCTTTCGGTATTAAGAGTGTGGTAAAACTGAATGTTTGGTCGAAAAGTTACGACTGTTTAATGCCGAGTATTGCAACCCACGCCTTTCGGTATTAAGAGTGTGGTAAAATGGAATCTTTGGTCGTAACGTTTGCGACTGTTCGATACCCGAGTACCTCAACCCGCAGATACTGGCATTAAGAATCAGGGTGGCTAGCATTGGGGAAAACCTGGAAAGGCCAGGGAGTTCCACACTTCTGGAATAGTCAGGGAAATTTACGTGAGGTCAGGGAATTTAGATAAAATAGTTATAAATGTAGTTTATAAGAAAATATATATTGGATTCTATCACTTCTGCTACATGCCATCTCACGAATTACACTTACCGTTCTTTGGTTTATCCCACGTGTGTAGGAATATTTGTAAGACTGGGGGCAGTTTCAACGTATCTGGTATCATAACTGTTATTCCACGTATTTTCTAAGCTGAACTTTTTCTTTGCTAATACAGCAAGCACCGACGCAGTGGAACGTGTTTTTTTTCAGTTGCAAACGTGAGATTTTGCAAATAAAATATTAACCGATTCAATAATTTGAACACTTTCATTAGTGCTCAGAAAACTGATACATCGTATAGTACATCTTGTCTTTGTATTGTGACTTTGTTTCTGGCCCTAAGAAAGCTAGTATTCCACCTCTGTTCCATCTTTTCCCTTTAACCATCTTTGTGTATACTTTTTTAAAAAAGTATTTTGTAAATATTTCTTACTGTTTATAAACGCATTCAGAGAGTAAGGTTATTTTAGTGATACCCATTAAAACATTTTTTTTTTTTTAGGAAGCTTCATAAAAGTACTTATTTTTCCCGTGCATTTTGGTCAGGGGAAAGTAACAGCATTACTGAAAAAAAAAAACAGGGAAATGTCAGGGAATTTGTTATAAGGACAGTGCTAGCTATGGACCCAGAGTGTGGTTGAAATGCATCTTCGGTCGCAGTGTTTACGACTGTTTGATACCGAGCGGTGCAAAGAGCCCGGTCGTGACGGCTGCGCTGGGAGACCCAGGGTTGCAGACGGAACTCTGCATTCCAGCTCGTCTGGGCCAATTATCTCTCGCCCTTCCAACTGTTTCAAACAGGACGGGGGACAAACGAGGTCAGTGCTGCGTCGTTGCCACTGGGAACTGATGGTTGTGGCAGTAGTTTGGGGGGGAGAGACCTTCGTCTGTCGGCGCGAACGCCACCTAAAATAAATGAGCCCTGGAAACTCTTCGGGGTGTCGGAGATTGTCCTCTCTTCGGTCGGCGCTCGTCTTTCGCCACCTGCTATTTTCCGCGGCCCGGCCTCGAAGGAAGAAAATAACCAACGCGCATGCGCCCCTGGTCTTTGATTGGTCGGCTGCAGGGCGCGCGTGCGCTGATTTGTGGGTCTCGATGGAACTGGCCCCCGGCGTTGAAGGCTTCCGACCAGTTCTGTGGGTTACCAGAAATCTTTTAACCTCCGCCGTTTTCTTTTCATTCGAGCTCACGGTCTCGGCACGGGTTAAGACCACGTGGTCGAATTCCATCTGACGGTTCAGAATAAAATAACTTATGTCACAGACTTACAGTACGCCAAACACAAGTTGACCTGTTCTCTGGTAAACGGGAGTTTTTCGAGGTTTATCACACCACAATAAAGGGGAACACATATTTAACACGGGCCCTTACGTCCCCTTTCGGCACCCCCTACACACAGACGGGAATAGACGTGGCATGTAATTATTATGATCGTAGTTAACAAAATATTAATTATTTTTCCTTACAGGATTTCACATAAAAACAGTTGTAACATGCTAAACATCCGAGAACATGTCGCGTTTTTGTTTTCAAAACGGTTTGCAAGTTGTTAATTCGTGAGACTAAATGAAAATAATCAGGTTACTATCACGCAGATTTATTATGATCTGATTAAATGTAGGGTTTTAATTAAGTGCCAGTAACAAGCGCGTCTGCTTAAAGCTGGTTTTGCTGGAATGTGACGGGCGACGCTGGCGAGCTTATCATATGCTTCACCGCACCTATGAACTACGAGATAATTATGTTTACTAGCACATCGTTCAGCCGCGGTAGTGGCAGCGGTTACACTTTAGTTTTCAGCATAGTAAAGGCCGTGTCCGAATTCACGTGCCAAGGGCCCTCAACTGACTTCTTCGTGCCCTGGAAAAGTGCGCATCTAGGGCACGACGTCAAATAGTCGCCGTCCGGAATTCGCGGCTACGGCAAGAATGCACCCTGGAATATCCACTTCAGCCAATGACACGCGTTGAAATATCCACTTCAGCCAAGGACACGCGTTGAAATATCCACTTCAGCCAAGGACACGCGTTGGAATATCCATTTCAGCCAAGGACACGCGTTGAAATATCCACTTCAGCCAAGGACACGCGTTGAAATATCCACTTCAGCCAAGGACACGCGTTGAAATACCCACTTCAGCCAAGGAAACGCGTTGAAATACCCACTTCAGCCAAGGACACGCGTTGAAATATCCACTTCAGCCAAGTCGCCATTGATGTACAAGTTCGTCTTCCTTACGCCCACAGTTGCCGCCGGCAAGGTTAAACCCGACTCGTTTGTTACCCATTTTAGCTACCACCCACGACTCTTAAATTATTACAGCATAATTCATATCATCGCAACGCGCAAAGCCATTCCTTTCCCTTCACAAAGCCCGTCACCAGAACGGCTAGTCTTTTCTTTTTTTATCCCAGGGTTTCTAAAGGTACCACACTGACTGTTCCGGCACCCCCCTCTCTAGAAAACTGCACCCCTTCCAGTTGTGCCCTTGCTATTTATCTGTCCGTTCTGTATCCAACTCATATGCATGTGAGGCCCGCCTCTGCTTCACACCCCCCTCAGACCTTGCCGCCACACAAACACGCAAACACTCGAAATATTCTAAGGGAAGAGGAGGGAAAAATGCGAGGCGAATATTTTTAAGGGGCTTAATTTATGTGCAGCAGCTTAATTTAGGACGAAACTATCTTACGCAAACATTGTTTCCTGCGAGTTTCGTAGCGATTTATGGACCAAGCGGTTTTGCTGACTGCATTTTGTTTTAAATTTTTTTTTCCCCCTGCCATGGAGTTACAATGAAATCGGGGTCTTATTTTCATAAATAATGTTTTCCTACCTGACGTGTGTTATGAGATATGAGTCCGCCCTGAATATGAATAATTATTGCACATTCACACACACTTAAAATAGTAAAGTGAGAGCGTATAATGATTAATGCGTGATTTTCCTCTTTAAAAATGTAAAAAAGAGCTGAATTTACAATTTTCAGGTTTTTGTGAGTCGTAAATTTGAAGCAGTGGTTTTTATCAGTGATACCGTCACAAAGTTTGACGAATTAGTTAGTGCATCCAACAGTTAAATGACTTAGACCCGTAATGTTCTAGTGGTATAACAGTTGATGAACTTGGCAGAACTGAATTCTTATAATTCCTTGAACCGAAGCTTCTGGCAATGGGACGTACACTGGGTATCACTGCAGATTTTTCTTTTAAACGAAATTATATAATTTTTTTTATAAAACAGTCCTGGTACTTCATTTTTCTTTTTAATCCAAACATTTACACGTTCATCTCCACAGGAAACAAAGTATTACTCTTAACAATTTCATTACATTTTTTTTCTGTACCGGAATAAGAATTTTGGAAAATGCGTAATTCAATAATTTTTAATTATTTCAAATAAATATATTCTGTAATATGGAGTGAAACTGTAGTGGGGTAAGAACTGCTTTACGGCGTGGTTGTGCTTGTTTATTGCTGTACACATCTGCAGTACGTAGCAGGACACAGTAATTAAGAATAACCATCGTTAACCATGGGAAATAGAGAGAGAGACTGAGATAGAGAGAGAGAGAGAGATGGAGAGAGAAACTGAGCTTGAGATCCTTGACTTCATGAAGCGGTGACGAGGCACCCTTTACACTCAAGACCGCTGCAAAAATACTTCATAATACATTAATAGCTGGCACAATTCTGAGCTTACGCCATTCTCTAGCAATATTTTCATCATTCGCCACTGAATTCAACACGGTAGAAAGCAGCGTAAAACTTAACTTGAAGGAAAGAACGACGTCTAGCTTAAGATGCAGGTTTTATTAAAAAAATAATTCATAATGGATTGCATGGATTTGTAAGACAACAAAAAAGATAAGTGCTAGGCTGGTTATTGGTGGTTGAAACGAAAAATTATGCTTTACTTCAGCAAACAACTTAAATGGTTACGTAGGTAATTTAACAAGTCAGATAGGCCTGAAGTGTACAATTAATGCTAATTGTATATAAAAGTAAAAAAAAACCGGTATATTTCCCAAGTATTCAATAGACGTCTTGAATTAGACATAGTGTGTATAAAGATATAGTTTGCTCAGTAATTTTGAGTTTTGTTAACATTTGCATTTGGTTAATTTACTATGCAGTAAACGTTTCCTTTTAAAATATTAGGGAAAGCTACTATACGTGAATAAGGAAAAATTTTACATTCCTTCTATCTTATTCCATACATACATTGTAGTGAATTTGTGAAAAATTTCCTAAGTTAGTGCGAAGTGAAGTCAAACAGCCGTACAGCAAAACTACTGGAGGGAGAGAGAGAGAGAGATAGAGATAGAGAGAGAAAGAGAGAGAGAGTGAGAAAAAGTGAGGCTATATGTTTTGCTGTGGGCGTGTAACACATGAACAATGTTTATGATAAACGCCGTACAAGCCAAGTTTTTTACTAACCACTGGAGTCAGTTCCTTTCGCGTCGATCATGTGATTAACTCACAATGCTGCACTTGTTTATAACTGATGACGGTGAACACAGCACCTAGCACCCAGTATTAGGAACATACTTTATTGGTGGAAGAAACAAGTGTAGGCCTATACTGAGTCAGTTAAATAAGTGTGCGCACCAACAACACGTGCATAACGTAGTTGGAAAATTAAAATCCAAGATTAACGCAGAACCTTACGGGTTAACATCATCGGCTTGAAACTGTTGAAGGGCGAAAAAAAATGTCTTAGATTCTGAGGATATTTTACAGTTTCGTGTCATGATATCGACGATAATTTGACAAAAAAACCTTCAACGTGTTTTATTTCTGTGTAAGTGTAAGCATTTTTAATGAAAACGTTTATTTGTACAATTGTCAAATATTATTTGATCACAATATTTGGTTTCAGTTAAAGTTTTTATTGAAGTGACCAAGTAATAGCTGGTTGCAGTTTATTAGAAATCCGATATGTAGTTCAACCTACGTTAACGATTTAACTTCCAACTATTTTGACTTCAAATTTTAACACAAAATTTAAAATTAAGATGTGGACGAACCGTATAACAAATTTACAAGAAATATTCATGTCATTCTAATAAAATGAACAATTGTTTTGAGCTGCAGCCTCGACAACAGGTAACTTTTGCTCGTTTCTATTCAAGTTTTATTCTTTTGTGCCCTAGTCCTTTTATTTACGTTGAAGATTTTCAAAGACTTCAACGAAGTATTGCAAGAATATTTCAGATATTACATCCGGGAATTGTGTTATCAAATTTGATTATTTTCAAACTCTGGTTTTGCACTGAGTCCAAATTCCAGCAGAAATGTTTCTTTTCATTTAAAAAGTGCATACAAACATTCTAAAAAAATCTTATCGAGGCTAAATAATATGGTATTTGCATGTTAAAGTGAACAATATAGTTATAAAATTATCATAATTTGTTGACTTCACCTCGAACCGTTTTTACACCAGTATTTCTCGTTACTGGCTTAGTGATACCACACAATCCACCATACTTCAATAACTCGTATGTATTGCATCCTTGGACGATCTGCGTCGTATGTAACTGAATATAGAGGTTGTTTATTTTAATTAAGAGATTAGTGCAACATAGTTGTTTTACGTTAATAAATAAAATAGGTCTGTGCTCTTGAAGACAAGCATTAGTGACTTCAAAAATTTCTAAAAAAGAAAATATTTCAGCGGGAGAAAATAAAAACAACTCGGTCGCATTGGAGTCACGCCGACCAGATGGAAAACGGGAAAAAATCAGGACCCTTTTTAACTCCTCCTACAAGAGCACGCAATAACGATAAATGCGTTTCACGACTGAAAAACTATCCTAATCGACGTGCTAATTACTTACATCTACCTCTGGCATCGGGCAGCAGCACCAGTTTCATTTCCGATGTTTAATGTCCAGGCGTGGTCTTTAGTGAGCACTCTGTATCGTTCTTTCATAACTCGAAGTTCGCTTGGTTCCGGATTTCTATTTCTCTTCCCTCCGCTCCTTTGAAAGAATTATGATCAATTTATGAACTACATTCATTTTCCTTTTACCGGTTTCTCATCGGTATCGACGCATCCATCTTCGAGCCAATTTTGTTTTGCTTTATTCCACCGCTGAGTACTTGAATTGGTGTGGGCTTCCTTCATTCCTTAAAAGCTGTTTCATTGCTACAAATGCTGGAGCCTCTTTGGCTGGACATCAATATTTTTCTTTTCTGCTTCTCTCTTTTTTTTTTCCTCCTCCTCAACGCAAGTGCCTCATTTGTAGTTTTGACAAATGCCAGTTTAATGCTATCCGATTTATGTTATTGTGGCTATTTGTCCATGCCGCCCCTGAGAGCCACTGCTTTTCACGGATCGTTTCATCCTTTTTGAACTCGTTTTAATTTCTTTGTATCGTTTTTACACATTTTTCGACCCTGCTTGTCGTTTACAGATCGGCTGTCTCAGGTTTCAGGGACTGTCACTAGCCTATCTGATTATTTACAAGTTTTTAAAAAACTTCAATTAAATTTATTAATTACTTTGATACAAAATAATACCAGTTTTGGTTTAACCTTTAAAACTTGTATTATCTGTTGTCACTTAACGCATATAAGGAAAACTGTAGGTGAATGGAACGTGCGTCTTATTAGTCTTGTGTCCGACAAGCAATTAATTTTTTTTTTACCTGCTGTAATTTATATCCTTATCGAATCTCATTTTACCCGTTATGTGTCGTCAATTTATTATTACAAATTATATTTTACAAAAAAATGAAGTATGAATCAAGTTTTTGACAATATCTTAACGTGGCAGTATAGCATCTAAGAAAATGAGTTGAAATTTTTTTTTTTTTGTGAAACAGTTATCTTTAAAATCGATGCAAAAAGAAGGAATTTCTTTAATCGATTCTCTATTTAAACTCCTCGGCTGCAGGTTTCGTAGGCTCGTGGTTGCACATCGCACAGCTGTGATCTCCTACGTCACAGTTGTGCCTCGAGTCTGGGAGCAACGTACATCCGCCATTTGTGGACATTCCTCCCTATTATTCCCCATGTTTCGTGTCTCAAGCAACTCTAAAACGACCGCGAGTGTGTCTTTCCTTAGTGTAGTAATCTCGCCAAGGAACTTTGTCGTATTGGTGTCTCTAGATTTCTTGGCTATTTCTAAGCCTCTTTCGGTGGGCTTGACGTCTAGGAAAAATAGCGCAATTACTTAGAATTTAAATGCAAGGAAGAAGTGTATATACTAAGTATATTGCTGATTGGGATTTGTAGTTAACGTTGTGACAAAAAATGTTTTAAAACGTCGGTTTTTAATATAATTTTTACTTGCGTTTTGTACACAGAATGAGCGAATAAATTTAAAACGTGCGGCCTAAATTACTAATATATAAAAAAACATTGAGATATACGTAAATATGGATCATGCGGAAACACACATCGCCAAAAGTTTTCTCAGTACGTTGGCATTAAGCTATATGTAGCTGGCCGCGTGATCATTAATAGAGCCGTATAAAAGTATACATTCTTTCTAAGACTATATTGGACAGCAATTCACATTTATTTATTCAACTGGGATGCCTGAATTCTGCGAAAATATATTCCAATGCGTTAGGATAGATTTCAACAACCTACGTACTTTCACGCCTTCAGCTTTGTTTTGGTTACTTTCCTCGTGCGTTTATGAGAAGATATTTTCTTTAATTACTGGACCAATTAGAATTAGGTTAGTGTAACTTTCACAGTCTGCGATTCGCAGCAAGACGACATAGACGCGTGACAATTATACAATCACGAAAAAACGGAACCGAATTTTGGTTATCGAACTATACGTTATACTCATTTTATCTTTGCCAAGAGTCTGCAATTTCCCAGTTTTATGACGATTTTAATGTCAGACCTTCCTACCGTAATGGTTTTGCGTAAAACTAACATCAACAAGAACGTAAATAAACTTAATCGTAGGACTGCGACTTTATTTCTGTGCGTGAAATAGCTGATAACTTGTTTCTTCAATATAGTGAATTTACTGATGATAAATCACAATATTTGTGAAACATTTAACTAATTATTAGGGCCTACATTGCGTGTATATTAATTAACTGTTTGTGTGCCTATAGAAAGTTCTGTTTGTAAAAAAAAAAGTTTAATCGATAGGGATAAGTATAATATAAATTTTATTATCGGTAAATTAATTACACGTGCTCAACTTTTATCAAACATTAAAATTTTGTATGGAAAAAGCTATAGTGACAACTGTCCCGTAACAAAGAAATGCTTGTGTAATTTACAGCCTGTGTAGTTCGCGCAAAAGTCAGTATATCTGAACGCATACTCTACACATTTTCTGTTTAAATGCGCTGAGAGTAAATATGGTTAGGACCATGGACTATTGAAATAAGGACAGCCGTGTGACGGGGTTGTATATACATACTGTTAACATGGATAGTAATGTAAGCAGAACGGTTTATTGTATTCCTGCCTGTGATTGTATTTGCTACTGTATACACGGCTGCTACAGGAGGGCACTGCGTTCCTACTACAAAACAGATAATACCTCCAGCAGGACATCTTCTAGAATATTCGTATTGTTTCCAACAACAACCAGAATTGTAATAACCTTACAGAATGGTTTGTTGCTAGCACTGAACAGTTCTGCAATCGGGTTTGAGGGCAGCAGCAACTGAATATACTATTAGGTTATTAGAATCCTGGTTCTTGCAGGAACAACCCAAATACTGCTGAAGTTGTGCTGTTCGATGTTCTTTTTTTATTTGTATGAGGAACGCAGTGTTCTGCCGTAGCAACCACATGTACCCGGCAAATACAATCACATACTTCAAGATAGATTTAGAAGATATGTCCACGCATAGGCGTTGTCCACGTGGGGGGTCCACGTATGTACTGGATCGCCCATTAAGAAAGCGTTCAAAACACACTGTTTACATGTAGTCTATTAGTAGGTATAGTGTACTCTTAATTCGAATCAGTGGAAAAACAGTGGTTCACAGTGAAATTCGATTAATCGAGTCAGTGAAAATGGCTCCACTTGGAATCAGTGGAAAACCACTGATTGTTTCAGCGAAAAATTTTCACTGATTGAATTAGTGACGTGAAACAATTTCACTGATTGAATAAGTGACAGCCAACTGCAGCAGGCTATTTAAATTTTGTTTTTATTTAATTTAGCCAAATAATTACGAGAAATAAACGTATCTACCATAGTTTCCTATTTTTATTGAGCAATTTACAGTAATTAAAAAAAGTAAAGTATTTTCCGCAGGTGGCCGAGATTGAACCTTTATCGTTGTTTGATCATCACATAACCTTCTGAGCTACCGACCAAGTCACTTCGCTGAAGTTGAGGAAAATATTATGTGTTATTTTTCCCAATCGAAAGTTTAGTTTTAAAAAAATTGCATGCTCTTACTCTTCATTTTTGTTTTGATTGTTACAGTTAGTATTTTTAGAACGAATAGTATATATGAGTGCATTCTCTTCACCATCTTATATGCACTTCAAACCTTCAAACAGAGCGCTGTGATGATTACATAAAAACGAAATGAAAGACGTAAAAACGGAATGAAAGACTGAATTTTCATGTTACCTAATAAAATGGTGTTTTGGAAGACGAAACACATTTTAGAAAGTATTTCGTATTGGTTGTATTAGCTTATACGTTGTTATTTCACATCATACGCATTGTTTTAACGGCCGTTTTTACACGTTGTTTGACGGCCATTTTTACTAGCTGTTTTACTGATCTATCAGTCAAAAAACAAATCACTGAAAAACAGAAAAAAAAAAAAAAAAAAGGAAAAGACGGATGAATCCGTGGAAAAGTCAGTGAATCAATAAGTGAGGGAAAACGGGTAATTTTTCACTGATTCGTCAATTAAATTCACTGAAGTGACTGTCGAATCAGTCAGATGCTGTTGGCTGATTGAAAGAGTGAAAGTCTCTGATTAAGATTTAGGGTGTAAAAACACTTGCTTATTAATACCTAAAAACAGTATTCTGACCTCAACTCCCATCCACGTTGTTTCTCATAGTTATATTGACAGAGAAGCAGATTAATGCTAGAACACGGAGAGTGGCGACTGTGCATTCTGGAAGGATCCTTTATGCAAGTCCTCGTACTCCATTTCGCAAGCAAATTCAAAATTGAAAATCACCACGGGGATGTAGTTCGCCAATTTCAAAACAGGCGTACTTACAAACAGTTTGCTTATCTCAACGAAAACGCTATAAGAAATATAAGATATTGTGTAAATGTATACTATTTTCATTACACAATGTACGCCTAATTTCATGTACGCGAAATTGTTGTTGCGGAATTTTAACTCACTCCGTGGCTGTTTTATTTGCACGAGGTTAGTAGGTTCTAATGGGATAGCTGCACGCATTTTACTGTAATTAAAGGTTGGGGTGGGAAAACGGAAAGAACCGATATTATTAGATTTCAAGTGATTAAGTCGTTCTTATCTTTTATCGTGGGTAATGTGCTGTATGTATACCTTTCCTTTGAACATCTATACGTGATGAACCGTAATAAATTGATAGTCTAGTCCTGCATTGTTCTCTGCAAACCGAAGTGTGATATACTTGCGTTGAGCGAGTTCGCTGCGATGCCGCGCTAACCACAGTTGTTTGGCCTGTTGTCTCCCGCCTTTCACTGCTCGCTTGTAATGGCGGTAATAAAGGTAATTTACATGGCTTCCCGTCTGCTCCCTCTCCTTCCACGCCCCTTTTATTTCCCCTCCTCGGAGGACGACGGGCGGGCGGCGTGGGCGAGCGAAAAACCGCGTGGAAGCAGTTTCTCGTGTCGCCGGTAGAATGCGCCGCGTGTGCAAACTCTGTCGGCCCTCGCGGACACTTGTCGGTGTTAGTTCCGTCAAACTGCCGATAGAGTGTGCAGCAATGACAGGAAACACGCGATGCCGTACCAGATCAAATTTTAGATGTAATTTTGCCCGGTTAGGCCATTCTCGGTTTCGTCACACTTATTGAGCCAACCCTTTGAAGAAAAAAAATCATCCTATGTATTATGTGTTTGGTTTTTCCCCCTTAAATATGTGAACGCATCACACACGTTTCATACTTCTGTCAACACAAAAATAGTTTACTTCTAGTTAAATTGCGCTATTATTTATATCTTAACTATAAATTGTAATGTTTAGTTTATAATCAATATTATTAAAAACAGGCATTATCTGCACACCGCTAATGCCTAGTAAAGAAATAATTATCATGCATTATAATATTAAAACGAGAGCGCGCGAATGCGGTGCGTTGTTTGGCGTAATTTTCTAGACTTAGGCCCTGTTCGAATTGGCACGTTTAGCTACTAGATGGTCACGTGACCTGAATTAGTTGACAAAGATGAAACACATTTGGTATTTTAGTATTTAGTTTTTACTATGTAACGAAACGTACTAAAATACTAAATTATCAAATCGTAACCATCTTTGAACAAGTGACTATCGACGGCGTCCAAATTGAACGCTACCAAATACTAAAATAGGAATACACTAAGTGTTCAATTCAAACACGGCCTTAGTTAAGCTTTGTTTGCCGTGAGGCGGAGAAATAACATAGAAGTATAACTCTTAGCATGGGATTTGGAAACGTTGGAAGTAAGCGCGAAGAAAGGAATATGGCCAATAACAACCTAAGTAACCTGATAAGTGGTTATTTATTTATTTTATTTTGCAACCCTCAGATTCCATACACGAGAGATTATTCCGGGATATGGATGTCAGGTAGTATCCTGCTAATTACAACATATGTGTATTTATCTTGCCAAAAACCGTATCACAATTCCATTTTGACGAAACAAGCCTACTTCAAGTTGGACATACGTAGGCCCGCCTGGTTTTTCGCGAAAAGATTCCACTGCTAGTTGAACTCCAAAAAACGATGGTTCAGATCCAGTAACGTGGTTGGAGGTTTTTAACTCGCACGCATATTAGGTGTCATCCCGCGAATCACAGACGTACAGTACTACAGTAATCTGATTACGATTGGCCAATCAAGTAAGAACACGTCTTCTAACAGACACCTGCTGCCAATAAGCAAAATACAGGTGCTCCTAGATTTACGTAGTTGACGTTTGACTCCCAGAGAAAGAAATTATCTAAAGGTTAGCTCGTACACTGAAGAGCCAAAAAAACTGGCATAGGCGTGCGTATGCAAATAACAGAGGTATGGAACCAATCAGAGTAACGCGATGCGGTCGGCAGCTAGATCGGTTACTGCTGCTACAATGGCAGGTTATCAAGATTTAAGTGAGTTTGAACGTGGTGTTATATAGTCGGCGCACGAGAGATGGGACATAGCATCTCCGAGGTAGCGATAACATTTGGATGTTCGCGTACGACCATTTCACGAGTGTACCGTGAATATCGGGAATCCGGTAAAACATCACATCTTCGACATCGCTGCGGCCGGAAAAAGATCGTGAAAGAACGGGACAAACGACGACTGACGAGAATCATTAAACGTGACAGACCTGCAACCCTTTCTCAAATTGGCGACGATTGGATTTGTGGACTGCCCTGCAGGACTAATGGTGTGAATTGCCTCCTGCATACCTTCAGACATTAATCGAGTCCATGCCACGTCGTCTTGCGGCACTTCTGCGTGCTCGTGGGGCCCTACACGACATTAGGCAGGTGTACCAGTTTTTTTGGCTCTTCAGTACACACACACACACACACACACATATATATATACATTTTTTCTAATCTTTAAACTGACATTTACCTAAACAGTTCCGTAGTTTACGTTAACATATCTTTCGTAGTTAACTGATGGCGATAAAGTAATTAAACACTACCCTGACTCTGTGTCTGTAATTAAATCTCACTAAATGAGGTTTGCTTTACTAGCAAATATCCCGCTATTAGTGACATACACAAGTTTAATCTCCTATCGTTGCAATGCAATCTTAAATTAAGTCCCAGTTTTCAAACAGTTCTAATTTATTTTGACTGCGTAACTCATATGTACGTATAATCATTTAAACTTGATTTTTGAATTCATACTCTTCTTTCACATAAACAGTAAGTAGAACACATTCTTACGATTTACATGTTCTTTTTGGTGGAAAACGGCGTTTGCAGATATGATTAGGCACTACTCGTTCCAGTACAACATGTATAAAACAGTCGATGTAGAATTTAGCCATATGATATGTGCGTGCGCTTGATGTACTATCCGGCCTGATATCTTTAATTTCAACAAAAAGGACGAATTAACACATTCGTTTATCAACTCATATGTCTTCCAATATGCTTCTCTGTAACATGCTTGTTGAAAACATTTTAGTGTGCTTTGTTAATAGCTTTTATCATACGCGGGCATAATTGGATTGATTAATTTATACAAAATACCTACCAGCAGTTTCCACGCTTACTTTTAAAGTGTGCCAAAATATACGGCGTTAAAAATAAATTTCATTTTATTTTTATTTTTTGGGGTTGATACGAGTACAGCGAAATTTAGAAAGATATATTATTCGAAATTTAATTAAAACAAAATTGCTGTTTATCGAATGTTGTTCTCCGCTTTGCCAGTGTAATGAATTTAAAATATCTTTGTTTTACAGAACTGCTTACTTTCCATATATGTCTACTGACAAGGCGTAATTCATTTGGGAAATAACAAATATACCTACGTGCGAAAATAAACACGAAAGGAAACTACCGTTACCTCTAATTAATATGAAATTTGCAGACCTTCCCTTTCCACAACCGGGATACAATATATGGTGATTTTTAAGGGGAAAAACATGTTTTCATTGCACCTCAGTGTTAATTTATTATCTCTATGGGGGCGCTCATAATCGACGGATTGCATAGCAATAGCGTATGTCATAAAGAATCGTTTATATTCCGTTATTAACCTCCACTGCAAGAACTATCCAAAGGTGACACAACACCATGTGATTTCATAAAAGATCAGTTACTTGCAGGAAGATTTACGTAGATGCAAATAAATACAGAGACATGAAATTCAGCATCTTGCTAATAATTCAAAGCAACCACGTATTGAATATGCAGAATTCTTACATACGAAGGCAGGAGTTAAGTCTCCAGGAGATTTAACGACAACGGAAGCAAATTCCTACCTTTTTTTTTTTTTTGTCCTGCATAAGCGCCTGGTATTTATTTTTCTGGTGTTTTATTGCCTTGTATATGGGGTCGGTGTGTTTGAAACGCTAGGAGGCAAATCTCTGGGGATAGGAGAAGAATCAAGGTTGCGTTGAATTCGTATGAATATTTATGAAGCGGAGCGGTTGTGTTTTTGGAATAAGGGCTGCCAGGGGGTGGAAAAGGTGCAGAACGCAGAGACTTGCTGGGTAGAGAAAGGGGTGGATGGAAGTCAATATGCCAAATTCTCTCTTAGTTCACCCCCCTCCATCCCACCTTCAGCTTACAGGGTACACGAGGCCAATTAAAATGGATGAGTTTTCGCACATTTGCATAGTCACTGAAAGGTATTTTTTTTTTACTCTCTAAAAATAAACAAGGACGAATAATGAAAAATAAAAATGCGAATAATGCATGCGGTGCGATTGGTTTTACATCAAATCAGCCTACTAACTAGGAATACAAATATAAGGTGTAATTTTTAAAAGGAAAAAAAAACGTGGTTTTATTAACAAGTGTTCAAAAATTTTTCTCTCCTTTGTAATGTTAAAATTTATCCGGTCCCCAAATATATCTGGAAAACCACTGCTACTCTAACTAGTGCAAATTACACCGTGAAGTGATAAAACGGTATTTAGCATAGGTGAATAACCATCAGATACCGTTTTATTTTATGTCTCAAAATCTATTCTGAAATAAGATACCACGAGTTACCTCAAGAAATCTTTACAACCACCCTGTAAAATGTCTATAAAATTTCTACATTTTTTGTTAAATAGTAATTTATGATTTTTAGTAAAATTAATTTTACTAAGCATACCATGAAATGAGTAGACACTTGCCTTGTCAATCACCCTTGTTAACTTTTCTGTAAGTGCTTTTGCTTTTTTTATTTATACGTTTCAAAAAACACTAAAATTGCTACTTTGACATGACGCACTGCAAAAACTATGCGGTCTAAAATTTTACTATGCGAGAAAATAGCCCGTGTAAGTAATATCTGCAAATTGAACAGTATTTCGTGCAAATATGAAATAATGGATTTGTTGGGGACCAGCACCCTTAAGAGCGCCGTCTGGCTGGAGATATTTTGCGTTTCCAAGGCATGGAATTGTGGGAGCTCTAAGGGCGATACCGATACATGCATCGAATGTGTGATCGCTCTTACGCGCGAGGCGCTGAACAGGCGTGCAGTATTTCTCTCGACGACTTTCAGTGGTGACCTTATCATTTTATGGTGTAGTAATAAAAACAAATGCAAGTCCCTATGCGATATTAAGCAGATTGTACAGTAAAGTTTCGTACCCAAAAATTACCGTGAAACACTCGTATAAGTCCTTTTCAACTTTTAAAAAAATACACATTAGAGAAGGAAATAGAAAACGGAATCAACCGTCCGGACGTGGAAAATTTGTTAAATGCTCTTCGTAAGCAGACACCGCTCAAATACATTGAACAGTTTGTAAATGACAACTATACGAATGAATCTGTATGCTCTGTTAGGGGGACGAGAACAAACGCGCCCATTAAGGTGTTCTATATTTTTGGGTGGCGACTGCTTACGAATAGCACGTAAGAAATTTTCCACTTCTGAATGATCGTTTCCTTTCTATATTTCCGTCTGTAATGCGTATTTTTTTAGGATTGAAAAGGGGGACAATGCGAGCGTCTCACGATAATTTTCAGGTATGAAAATTCCGGTAAAGGTTACAATATTCTAGGGACACACCTTTGATTTCATTATTACACCATAAAGTGAAAGGGTGGGTCACCATTGTACTTCCCGTGAGGGGAGTCGATTAGAGAAATATTTCACGTTAGTTCACTGCCTTGCGCGTAAAGGCGAACCAGACATTCGATGCGCGCACGATTGTCGCCTTTAGCGCTCCCGACCTTCTATTCCTCGGAAAAGAAACTACGGCCAGTCAGACTGTGCTCTTGACGCCGTCAATAAACGAGGATTGACTTGATAGAAACATAATTATGTTTCTAATAGTTCCATAGTCTCACTTGATCAAAGCACCGATGTTAGTCATTGGGTGCACGACAACATGAATTGTTATGAGTGGTGAAACGGCAGGCCTACTAGAAAGTTAGGAGGAAGTCAGAACGAAGTGTTCCAGCCTGTTACGTTTATCAATTGCGTTTTGTATCATTCGTGTGTTGCAAGTCCGGCTATTTGGTCCAGTAACCAGGCGTAAGGTTTTTTTCTACTCAGGTTGGAAAGCTCAACGCTAATTTTTTTGGCAAATAAAACATTTTCACAGCAAATTAGCACTGGTGTTGCAAGTGTACCGAATTTCCTCTGTCTTCTACGTAAACAAATGAATTTTTTTTAATTTTTATAAAATTAATTGTGTAAAATTTTTGATCTGTATTGTGTTTATAATCTGCGCAAAGGAAAAATTTTGTTCTTCTCATGAGAGCGGGAATTGAACAAAATTGAGAGTTAATTTTCGTTCATAAAACTGGATTTATCAAAATGCTGGATTACACAATTATTTGGCTTAGATGTGACAAAAAAAAAAAAACGGAATGTTCGTTTTCATGACAGAAAATTATTATTTCGCCTTTAAATCAATTTTTTTTTGGAATAAAATAAATTTGTTTGCGGAAGATCAAAGCAAAACAAAATTAATTGTATTTTGACAGTTTGCTCATGTACCAAACAACTCTGGATAACGTGTGTGCTAGTAACCAAATAACGTTAAGAGTTAATCATTTTGCAGTGACAAGTGCATAGGGACCACAATTCGGACCAAGTACCTACAAACTTTCGCACACAAATAAACAGAATTTCTCAATTTACCGCAAGCTTAAAAGCGGCCTCTTTGGATCACCAATGCACCTTTCGGCGGAAATTTTCCCCCCGCCTAACTCTTCCATAACGAATCTCATTTTCTTGCCAACCTGAGTGGAATGAATCTTACAAGGGCAAACGTCCAATACACACAGCGACAGTGTTTATACTTAATTCCATACTTAAACTTATAATTAAAAGTGGCAAATATACCACGTAAACAGAAACACACACTTTTAATGAAGAAGTGCCTCGAAAAGCGCAGGACGTATTTACATATTTTTCCCTAGCAAAAATATCCGGGAAAAAAACCTGGAACCGTGTATTTGTACCGAATTAACCAGAGAAACATGGTTTGTGTGTAGTGTGCCTAAAAAATATCCCGTTGTAAACCATCCTAACCATCGCACCTAATACGCCTTCACAGAAAATCTCATGATAGAAGGAAGTGGTTCAGTGATAAAAGCCGACCTACGCACTGGCCTACGAGTCAAGGGGTTCCGGGTTCGAGTTCCGGCTAAGGCGCGAGTTTGTATTTGTATACGGTTGTATGTACTGGTTACCCTTATGGGACCTTGTCGCCGACCACTGTCACACATTTGTTGCATTTTGTATCACTGTACGAGTATGGTGGAAAAACATACACTTTAAACGTTTCAAGGATCACTACTGCCACATGGCGATGGTCACATAAAAAAAAAAAGTTAAATTTTAATACTGAAATAAAATTATTCAAATAAAATAATTTGATGGCCTCAGATTAGGGTTTAACTCCCGTTCTGGGCCTGCTAGTTTTGATAAGTCACGGGTTTTCCCGAAATCACTCCAGGTCAACGTTTTACTTAATGCACGCTACTGCTGATTCATTTCCCGTACTTGAATACTTTAGCATATGGTTCTGTTTCTCTAACAATCCTGATGTCAACTATATTATGATATATGTCTTCACGTGTATGAACATAATAAGTCTAACGTGTGTTTTCTTGTTTACAGGTATGTGACTTACGCAATAAACCTACCATAAAGGATGCCCCATAAGACACGGTAGGGTAATTCAAAGATATTTATTTACTTCTAAGTTATTGATAGACCATCGTGATCGGTTTAATTTACATTGACGATTATGTGTACGAACATAAATAATTTTCTAGAGCTACGTTTTTAGTACAGCATTTAAATCTAAACGCAGTATATGACGAAACAATTTGTTATACCGACGCACAAATTATTGTCTTAGTATTATTTATTCATATGGTAAAGTGTAAAAAATACAAAAGATGGTTTTGCCTAAAGTGTTAGAAAATAAATGTATGATTTTACAATGTACACGAGCATGCAGTTGTTTGCTATTATCGAACTTATTGAGGGTTTTGGCCAGTACTTTGGTATTAGCCATCCGATAAAAGAAATAAAATGTTTAAGTGAAAACGTTTGAATTGGACGAAGCCTATAAGAATTTTAAAAGAGGCAAGTGCCGTTTTGAAAGCGTTCATGTATGCGCTATAATTTATTTTTGATATGTGAGGAAATTTATAAGAGACCTGAAAATTGTACGTGTATAATTTGATAAGTGGCGTGGGAACGCATGATATCAATAAATAATTAAGTTTTGATATAAAAATTTCTACGTTGATGTTGCTCTCTTTAAAGTCTTAATTAATTTTAATAGGGTGGTTATTTATGTTGAGAAAGACAACGGTAAACTTACATACAAAATATTAGTTGTTACACATTCATACAGGAACACTCTATTCACACAACACAGTCACAAAAATTTATGAATTATACTTACTGCTTGTGTTGCTAATTATGTAATGAAGTCTTGCTGGCAAATCAGTTTTAAATTATTACGCTATTCTAATCGACGTTTCGCAGCCCAGGTAGCTACGGCATAGCGTTCTGGTTTGCAGGCCGTGTGTTTCGGAACCCCGGGTACAATATCTTGAGTCAATTAAATCGTAACCCTTTGTAGCCTCTTACAGATTGAGTTGGGGTACATGCATGCGTGACTTTATGAATCCATATAGCTTTAGTTGGATAAAAACACTACGAAACTACAATAAACTTCACATGGCGTTCTATTATATTTCTGGCTGTAATTTAACACTGAAGAATTTATTTTTAAAAAGTCGGACATTCCACTTAAATAAAAAAAATATGTTTTGCACGTAGAATTAGATTGTTAAAACTGTTTTCCTTGTTTTATTTTCTTTGTATTATTTACATAAAACATGAATAGTGACTTCCGTATATTTACGTGTATGTCTTATTTGCGTCTCCTCTTAAAATTTTTTTCCCCAAAAGACATTAAATTTAATGCTAATTAATATTTTTGTGACCTTGCTGGTCGCTTTGCCACATTGAATATCTTCTGAACCGTTACAATTATACACTAAAACAAAGTAATTTCCAAAAATATAACTAGATTAGAACATCGCGTGTTTGGCACAATAATATTTGTGTATAAGAAGAAGAAGAAGCTGCACGTGTTAGTGTTGTAAAAATACGCGAGTAGCAAACTAGTATGTGCCGCAATCATTGACACTTCAGGTTTGAACGTCTACTTCAAGTATGCCTCCACTTACCATACTAACTAAACCTCGTCTAAAGAATGCATTGACAGATCATCGTCAAAACATGGTCAAACATTATTCTTTCAGACACTGATGTGATTTTCTGTGTTGCTAGTAGTTGCTGTTTGTATTTTCAGTTCTACCTCCCTGGTCCAAATATGTCATGCGAAATCTCAACAACTCACAAGGTCACGACAAAAGCCCAAAAGTCAAAATAAAATAAAAAAAAAGTCATATTTTTCAGAAATGAAACACAATAGAATCTTACAGTGTTACAAATGTCGTTTCCATACATAGCTATTGTTGTAAAATCAAAATCTGCGTAGTTGTTGTAAAATCAAAATTTCCTTAAAGCACATTGCAATAACTAATTAAACTGATGGAAAAATATAACAAACAAGGATTATTTGTTTACACTTTTTTTTTGTGCTTCGAGGTGGTGTTCAAATAAGACTTTTAGACCATTTTCTGGTGTATGCATTATATGAATCAAGAAAACCTCATTAAAAAATTATAATATTGTATACCACTTAAGTAATTTGGCTTATTTTTTGGTATTGGTTCGTTCTTTATGTTTCCGGTCCATAACATAACTTCCTGTGAACATGTCATTCTTGATATCTTAAGATTTAAAACGCGATATGAAGGAAACAGGAAGTCATAATTTGTCACATTATTCTGACGGTATAGAGTGGGATAAAACATGGATATATTTTAAATTATGCACGAATAAATAATAACTTCTGCTACAGAATGGACAAAACAGTGATTAATAGGCAAGATGTTAATGTGTTTCGCTTTTTACACATGCTGAGTGCTAAGAAATTCATATTTTTTATGTCTATTATTTTATTCTGTATGCTTGTTCCGTAAAGTTCGGGAATCTTAGAGTTGAAAAGCTCTAATTGAGGTTCTCCCATAAGGCGAGTTTCTGATTATTATAACCATGCTCATCGTTATTCTTTTAAGGTTTTATCATTTCCATAAAAATTAGTTTTAATAAATTGAAAACGTATTTAGAAAATTCGTTAGAAATAATATGGTTATTCAACTAAGCTTTCGAAGCACGTTCTCTGAAAAAGAGGCCTGGCAACTCCACTATTTTCCCAACATGAAAATCACTGTTAAAAAGTGAATGCATATTTTTACTTCACAAATGTTTATGAAATTATTTTTATTTAACACGTGAAAAGGTAAATACGTAAAACGTACTATTTAAAATGTGTAAATATGTAAAGAATAAGAACACATAATAACAGGAAGTACAAGACCATCTTTTGTTTGACAGACTGTGTGATTATTTACCCAACGCCAAATTGCCCATAAAGAGTTTTGAGACGAAGGAATATACACATGTATATTTAAAAATATCGAAAGACCGGTGTAAATGTTTGTGATACAATATAAACCAATATTACAGTTTTGTTAATTATCCTCCTCCGTTGACATCAGTCAATAAGTGGGCTAACTACATACGCCAGTGTCAAGACCTTTCCGTCTAAGATCATGTTTTTTCGAAGTAATTATGCGTTGTCTTCTTCATGGCTGATATATGTAATAAAATTAATATTTATATCTGAAATGAACTGCAATGCATTAAAGTTTGATGGGTTCGTTAATAAAACATGGTATGCCGCATTTTACTCTCTCATGATCCTACTATCTTATAAAAACCTGGGTTGATGCTTTCGTGATGGATATGAACTTTCAGGTTAAAATTAGCGGGAAAAAGGTTCCTGAGCGTAAAACTTTTGTGTGAAAAGTTCTCGAAAAAAAAAAAAAGTCACAATGTTTGAAATAATGCGACAAATCTGTCGAGTAGCATAGATTTTCTAATGGTTTTGTAGTATTAAAAAAATCTCGATTGTCGGAGAAGCGTAACTTTCTTAAAAATAACTGAAGACCATAAGTCGCATTATGCTTATTCTGCACTTATGCATAAGGAATCGTATAACAGAGTTTTTACCTGGACACTGAAACACGTGATGTCTACTATGTATACATATGAATATACACGATTATGATAAATACCGGCCGTATGTGAATGGAAGCAAAACACAACTGAAAATAAAGGTTTTATTAATTTTTAATACGACACACCATTTATTTGCTGAATCAGTCAACATAATGTTTCGTGACAGTTCTGTAAACGTTAACGTTTACGAGGAGTTTAGTATTTTGATCTTCACCCAACCAGTGTAAAAATCCGGATAATTTATGCTTGCAACGTGTCGTTACTTCAATGGGGTAGATTTTTTTAAAACTTACTTTTTAAAATCATAATTTCCCAACTTTGCGAGCTTGTTTGTTTAGTTATGCATATTGTTGCGTACCCCTATAGCTATAGTAGGCCGTTTCTCTAGTAAGGTAAATGTTTTTCGGCTCATGAAGTGAACAAACGAATATTTACTAACTGGATGTCACTGTTTACGTCTTAAAATCCCAGAAACTGGTTGAAAAAGTATGTGAATTTTTTATGTAAGATCTCGATCGTTTGAAGTTTATAAAAAATTGCTTCAAATGTATTAAAAAATGAATTTTGTTTCATGAATCAGCAACTTCCGTACTTCTTTTGAAGGGTATGGAGACGAAATTGGTTTACTTTGGTTTACAACATGCGTCATATGTGTCCTAAATGTTGCATTTTGTTATTAGAATTATTGAGCACATGCAATTATATTTACTAAGGAAGAATATTTTAATTTTGTTTTATTGATTTCGTGCGGCAACCACTGACATTATGCATTTTTAACGATATTTATTTTTTCTAACGAACCAAATCTATTTTCAAGGCAGCTGCAAAATGGAAGTGCATTGTTATTTAAAGTAAGGCATGGTCATACCTAAAATATTTCTCCGGAATTTGCTGTGAAAATTTTTGATTCGTTATGTGTAACTATAAAATTCACATGAGTTCTGAAAAATGAATTTTTAAAAGTATATGAATTTTTTTCGCTTCTAGGATACAAATCTTAACCTGTCTGAGCCTGTAATGATCTCAAAGCACCATAATTCAGTACGAACGTGTGTTTCTGAGCGTATGGACAAATAAACGCATATGATAAAACTAAACGGTTTGGTTGCGAAACTGGCCTCATGTTTCTGACACAGAGTACTTAAGAATGCAGAGGTGAAATTGCGTGTATTGCGAACTCCAACAACACACGCAAGCAAATTGGCCACACTGGCCAGCAATATGGCGTAACGTCGTCCTAGAGAGCAAACTTGCCAGATGGCAGCCCGACCGATAGGAAATATTCCATAATGTGCAATAGCCAATCAGACTCTAATAAGCCCTCTTTCCACAACCTCGCGCGGCCAATGAGTGACTGAGTTCACTTACATCATAGGAACCGCCATGCCATTTCGTTTCTGTATAAATAACTATTCTACGCTCTAATCAGTGGAAAACCACTGATTTGCAGTGTAATTCAACTACTCGAACCAGTGAAAATGACTCCACTTAGAATAGGTGGAAAACCACTGGTTGTTTCAGTGAACCAATTTCACTGATTGAGTAAGTCACAACCAACTGCATGCAGCGAATTAAATATTTATTATTGAATTTAGCTAAATCATTACAATAAATAGACATATTTACAGCACTGTTTATATTGTGCGATTTAACGTAAATAAAAATATTAACCTTCGGTAATCAGAATTCGAACCTTCAATACTTCGTTCACAGTCCGTTAACTTACCACTCGCGGTTCCAAGCCTACGCTGGTTTTGTGAGGGGAAATGTATCAATTATATTTATTTATCATAAATATGTAGTTTTTAACTGCATGATCTTTCTTTTCGCTTTTAGTTCATTTGGCGACATTATGATTGTTAAAACAAATAGTACGTATGAACGCTCACACTTCACCACATTTGATGCAGTTCAAACCTTTAAACCGAGCGCTATGTTCATTACGCGAAAACTAAATGAAAGACGAAAACAAGAAATGAACGACTGGATGAGTATGTTGCCTCGTAAAATGGTATTACAAAAAACGAAACTCACGTATAAAAAATACATTTTATGGGTTTTATTAGTTTATGTGTTATTTCATTTGATACACGTTGTTTAACTGATCCATCAATCAAAAAACAAATCACTGAAAAATAGCGAATTAAATGGTTGACGAATCAGTGAAAAACGTCACTCAATCAATAGGTGAAGAGAAACTGGTAATTTTTCCCCTACAAATTATCAGTTAAATTGACTGAAGTTACCTTTGAACAAGTCAGGTGCTGTTAACTGATTTAAACAATTAAATTCTCGCCGTTTTAGATTTAGAATATGTGATTATGATTTGTTTCGCGTGCGTGTTGAATGCTGCGGTGACTCAGCCAGTTAAGGTGGTAACTATTCACTTGAAACTAAAAGTATTTTCGTGATTCCTCTGTCGATCGTGCAACATAATAGGCTGTTTCACACCTCGTGGGTTCCAAACCCCTACTTGGAATTCCGATCGTACGCCTAATATCAAAAAGTTTGTTAGCTATCGCAAATATGCTTTGTCTGTGTATTCGTACTTGTCTCTATTTACGAGTGCAAAGTTTTAAAAAAGTTAAGTAATTTCATTCGGAACGAATGGTAAAAATATAACAAGAAAATTGAGTTTTATTTTAAACAATTATTTAGGCACAGTAGATTTTTTTTAACAACCTCGCCAGTCTCGGTAACAATCATATTTGAACGTCAGGTTTCAAGGCCCTTTTTTTCTGGAAGCTTAATAAATATTCAAAAACTTACTTCTACTCCTGCTGCGTCCTTCTGTTGGACCTTAAGGTTACGGTGTCAAAACGATTATATTTTACTATTATTTTGCAATTTTTATAAGGTCATTCACTGTCTTATTTCCTGCGTCGATACGAAAGTACACATTATTAATAATCCGGGTTTTCGTCCAGAAGGTGGTGGGCTAATTAAAATCTAGCAGCCCGATAAAAAAAAGACGCGGATGAGAGATGTTGAAATAATAGCAGCTGTTTTATTAAATCAACCCCTTCCGCACACGACACATAATCACGTCGTTCATCTTAAAAAAGGTGGCTACGGCAGATCTCGCAAGGGTGTTGAAGCACAAAAAAAAAAACACTTGGCGGGGTTTTGCAAGGTTACCCTCACACCTCCTACCCCCTCACGGGCAGTAAGCTATGCAAATCTCCCACCTCTTATTGCTCCCCAGTCGGACAATTCTTCACGCTTCGGAATCAATTTCCTGCCCTCCGCGGAGATAGACTAAAGAACACCCCTTAGCTCGAGACCCTATCCCTCTTTCGGTTTCTGTGTCTCTCTCTCTCGCTTCTTCTGGTTCGTGGGTGGTGGTTTCGTGCCCTCCCCCACTTTTCATTATGTCCCTCTTGGCCTTGCGCGTTTACCCCCGGTCGCACTCCTGAGACCAATAGCGAGCGAACCAACATCCCAACCCCTCCTTTCTCGCGCCTTAAGAGATCGCGATCTAAAAATATCGTCTTGTATCGAGCAGCCGCTCGCCCTACCACGATTCTTCGGGCTCTCCTGCGCCAAATCTGGAGGAAGCCCTACCCTCGGTTTCTGCTAGATCCTCCGGGGGGATGTGCTGTACAAACCTCGGCAGAAGCTGTGAAAACACTTTCTTTCCCCGCCGTAGCTGCTCCTCCTTCGTTGGGGGTTCGGTAACAATTTCTTTCTACAGTCTGTTCACAGTAAACTCATCACTTTTGAAAGCCCTTGCATGAGATCTATGTGTATGGACATTGCGCGTTCTTCCTCCATATGCAAACCTAACACTGCCATGGGGCTGATCACTTCATTCGTGCGTCGATCACGTAAAAACTACGAAATTATTATATAAGTAAGTATTTTACAGATCTGCTAATTCTTACATTTAGATGCAAAGCAAAACACTTTTAATTCAACGCCGAGACATAAAACTACTTTCCCTCCATCGTTACCGACTTTACTGGACGCATGCCACTCAGTGCACCCCATAAAAATATATGCAGGTAGGGGCAGTGATATTTTTAAAAAGTTGATTTCAAAAGGGCTCACTTTATCGTGATCATTCTTTAACGTAGAAACTTTTTATGCGCTGTTCACAGTAAACTGAGCACTCTTGAAAGTCCTGCCGAAGATTTATTTGTATGTACATTGTGCATTCTTTCACGATTTGTAACATTTGCATTGCCTTGGATCTAAAGACTTTATTCATGAATAAATCAAGCACAACTGCCACATTATAATAATACATATTGAACAAATTCGCGTATTCTCAAACTTATATGCAATACAAAACAGAAAGCACAACAAATCACTTCGGCATTCACAAATATATAAATAACGCTTTTAATTGTACGTTCAGAAATGCAACCACGTTCCCTCCGCCGTTATTATCTTTACTGGTCGCATGCCAGTCAGTTTACCCGTTAACGTAAATGCATTTAGGGACTGTGTGACATTTTTGTAAATGTTGATTTCACAAGTAATCGTGAATAGCCTTTAACAATTCATCTGAAAGAGGGACTTGCGAGAATACAGCTCCAGTACACTCAGAAACAACAATAAATACGAAATAACGCAGTTATTCAAAGGACATGTTTTGATATGACGTTAAATTCGCAATAATTGTCACCTTCTATATGTTTTTAAAAATACGTACTCGGCTATGAAATTTGGTTTTCAAACGGCCCTTTTTTGGATTACATGTCCTTTTTTTTTTTAAACTTATCTGTAAGGAAAGTGTTTAGTTCTTAGATGCTGTCAGTGATTTCGGCAAATAAATATTCTAGCGTTACAGAAACAAAACGTGAATTTGCTTAATTTACATTGCTGTAGTGAAACTTTTTGATTTACTAGATGATACATTAATTGTCTCCACAATTTACAGTTCAATTGGTTAAAGCAAATGCTGCACAATTTTTTTGTGTTAAACGATTTTTGAATGTTACATTTTTTTTATTTATCTTACAGAGAGGCAATAACTGAAAGGAATACATGCTAACATCTCTAATAACAAGGTACCCAAGATTTTAAATATAGTGAAACCCTAGTAGTGCAGATATTAGACCAAAAGTAATTATCTCTTAACATTTTCATACAGTTTACTTGAAATTTCCTTGCCTGTAATTCAACATGATTGTAGGTTAATTACTTTAATAACACTAAAGGATTGCGTGTGAAATAAATTATTTTGCACTTTAATTAGTCGTGTCTTAATGAATGTCAAAATTTATTTTTCATGAAAATATACACTACAGAATTTGTCGGAACTCTATTTAATTAAAAATAACATTGATAAAAAATTTGCTGTTATTATTATTAAGAGATAAAGTAAGATACACACTCTCAAAACTACACAATCGTAAGGGAACTTAAATACTATGACCATTAAGTATACAGAAACGTGGCATATAGTTCACTGAATCTAGAAGATAAGTGCTTCATACGATTTTATACGAAAAAAAAATTAAAATAATTACAAATACAGCGTTTTGACAGCTGCAGCAAAATATTCAAATCCACCCGCATACTTCATGTGCCGTGTAACTAAATATCTATACAAAACATTATTTTATTTTTAAAAATAATTACAAATATTACAAGAATACTGATATTCACGAACACCATACACCATACCTACAAATCACATCTTCCATCTTCGCAGGGATAACACGAAAAAAAAAACCTGAAATTTTAAACTATTCTGGTACAAGATTCTTCAATAAGCTAACCTAAACCCTACAAACTATTAATCCGTAGTCAACATTTAAAATCAAGTTTTGAATTCCTTCTAGACAAATCCTTTTATGACCTAGATTACTTTTGGGCATAATTATTACAGTATCACATACTGCAACCATGTAATAGTAACGCCATTATAGCTCCCAAAACTTTAATGTGTGTGTGTGAGTATTTTTAAAGTTGATGCGATCTTGTCTTGTTTGTACTGAAATGTAATATTTGTATTGTGTACATGTGTTTGAGTATGTATGTTTGTTTATATATATATATGTGTAAGTGTATGCATTTATGTTGTATGTAATATATTGACGAGTTAAATAGCATGTAAATGCTCAACTGAGCAATGAATTCTACCGGGGATACAATCCTAAAACGACTGCTACCGCGACAATGGAGGAAAAAACACAACAAATCGGTTTCATGACCACAACGCTTGTTTACATCCCAATATAAATGGAAAATTTCAAATGTTTGTACCTTTTTTCTGAATTCAACAGTAACTAATCTAGAATAAGAACTTCTTCATTCAAAGGAAACTGTGTTCGCGAAATTCCCACGTTCTTGTAACTACACAAGTTTGTTAACTGCACGAAGAGTTAGGGTAATTTTTTTTTAGGTATCTAAAGGAAAAGCCTATCTGTAGAAAAAGTAGAAAGTTGCGAACACTAAGGAGAGAAAATCTGAATTCTAGTAATTGCTTGAGTTGGTTGAATCTAAACATTTATAGTTTTGTATTTGAAACCGAGCTATGTCGTACAGTAACAGAATTAATAAATGAATTTTAACTTTGTTATACACTGTAATTTTAGACCATGATATTCCTGCTAAAAAAAATTAGTATTTTTTTTGTTGATACGACAAATTTTTCGGTAGCTACAGAATTGTTAATAATAAATAACAAAAAATTTTGTAAACATCAAGAATGATTTTGTGACCAGCACAAAAATATTTAGCACAGGCAAAACATCTCTCGAGACTAAGGTCCGGTACACGCAAGCAATAATTTTTTAAGAGTTTTTAACATCTCTTGTCTCAAAATTTTAAATAATTTTATGATATTTCTTGAGAACATTATTTGAATACGGACTGCGATACAGGATTAAACATGGACCGTGGTCGAGATGACTAATTTAGTATTTTTCAACTGTAACACTGTTGATGGTCACTCTTTTACCGATTGTGCTGCACTCTGTCGAAATTTGTAGTAAGTGTAAAGTACGTACTTTATACCCAAGAGATATGCTTACACAAAATATAAAATTTATACGAAAATACACACGCAGACAATGTTTTTATTACTTTTAAAATCAAATGTATTACATTAAACGTGTCATCGGAATTGAATTATTCTTTACAAATATTAACTTTTTTATATAATAATTCAGATGATTTCATAAGATAATGAAGCACTATCCGCATTTTTCTTTTCCGCAACAAGTTCGAAACAAATAAGGGGGTGATTTTAAATTTTGCTAATTGGTATTTAGTAAGGGTTGCTACATACTAAAAATTGAACAAAATTTAAAACATCACAGTTTTGGTATGAATATCCGGGTCACGCGAGCAATTAGTTAGTAAACTGTGTCTGTCAGTTGAAATACGGCCATGCACTTCTGACTAAACTGTCGTAGTACCATTTGGAAATTTAAGTACGGAATTAATGGCCCCGCCTACATGGCACTTGAAGTGTACTGCAGACTGTTTTAAATCTATGTATTATTTTTTTTTAATAAATCTTTTGAACGGGTGCCCAGTGTGTTGATCGACGAAAATATCACATTTTGAGACTGCCTGTCGATTGCTTTAAAAACATCAAACACATTATAAAAACAATTTCGGTCATTGCCGATAAGCATGTGTGTGTATATATATATATATATATATATATATATATATATATATATATATATTGCTGACGACCAAGTTCGCCAACTTTTAACTCAGTGTCGGCAGCTCATCTGACAGGGCGTACGTCACGAAGAACGAGCCAATGAAATGCGAGGTCGATGTGCGCAGGCGCAAAAGAAAGGCGGGAAAAAACGAGAACTTTGTTAACGTGGTAAATAAAAACTGTGTATAGGCAGCAATTGTTTTTAATATTTATAGTAGTAAGCGAGTTAACGGTAAAATTGTAAAGAAAACAAACGAGCGATCGTAAATAAAGCGATCGCCCTGCTACTTATAACGCGTCCAGGGAACTACACTCGTCGTCAGGAGAGATCGGCATTCACTGTAGCGCGCAGAGGGGATGACGTTCGGCGCTGCAGTCGGCATCAGTCTATTGTAAAAGGGCCCTTACCGGTATCTCGCTTATTTAAGTTTTCAGGGACACTTTATTTTGAAAACTACAACTCTGCCTCTCTGGCAATGCACATGACGGTATAGAACAAACATAAGGTCTGAACTTCTTCCAATTTATTACAACGTAATTGTGGTAGCGCCATTTAAAAATTATTTTGTAGATTTTTGCAGTTTCGCAACTACCAAATAAAGCTAGACTCACAAGCATCCGTCAGTCGCCTGTCCGTCCGGTGGTCACATGATCTTCAATCAATCGACGGGAAACTTTTTATCTATCCGTCCACCCGTCAAATATTTACCAAACTGTAACTTTCGACATACGGAAGAATGAAGCACTGCCTTCTGACGACATTCCTTAGACGGAAATACGCACTTTGAAATAAAATGCAAGGCGGTGGATCTGCGTTTATTTATTTTTAATGGCAAATTCAAAAAATTTTAATGAAAAAAATTTTATTAAGTAAATATTTTCGTTACGTAAAAAAAAATATTTTCCTGGAATGTTTTTTTCTTGAAAATTTATTTCCAACCAAAATATAACTCCAACGAAAGAAAGATCACGATGTTAATTTGTGACAGTGATATTTTGCCTTAAAGAAGGATTGACGAACGTAATATTTCTGTAAATCGCTTTCAACTGACGGACGAAAACACAGACGGGTGAGGGTGACTGCCGGACGGACGGACAACGGACGAGTGCGACGAATGGTCGTGAGTCCAACTTAACGCGTGGATAAAATTTGGCGACTACATTTGAAAACGTTTGTAAAACACGTAAACGTGCTACGATAACGAATATTACCGCGCATGACAACATCAACGAGCCCGCTGTGGTTATTCAAATAAAAGGAAGTTATGGCACGTGGATAGAAAATTCAACATTGCGGATGAGCGCGAGCGTTGAGTGGACGAATATAGCTGAGGTGTGCCGACGTGCGGGAATGAGAAAGAGTCTGCAGTGGGCGTGGATGAGTACCTGGTGAAACTGCATCCTCCAGAACGTGCCTCGCCTGGTGGTGATCTCTGCGATATACAAGCTCGTCTGCTTGTCGGCGCGGTCGTCGAGCACTCTGTCCCTCGGGCTGCTGTCACCGCCCTGACATCTCTATCGCCTGGCTACCGGGGGTCCGCCGAGCCCCCCTGGGTCGCCGTAGGGGAGGGGCTGCACTGGTGAAAGTTTGGGCACCAACCCCCACCTCCCTCCCATGAGCAAGGCACCCCTAGACCACACCCCTGGCGGGGCACCCGTTGGCCCTCATCCAGGCCTTGTTGGTAGGGGACGTGGCACCCGATGCGGGGCAACTTACTGTACGCCTAGCTGTGTCTTGGAAGGAGGATAGTGTATACAGATTGTCCACAATTAAATGCCTTAATTTCGTTAGGTTCTCAGGAGAAAAATAATAGACAAATGGGCAATTAGTTGACGCACATGAGTAGCACAACACTCTCAAGTTTGCAAAAAAAAAAAAAAAAAATCAGTGGACTTCTACGTAAGTTCCTTATGGTGAAACGCAGGATGTCCATTCTGCACTCGAATTTGTTCTGCTACAACATGCCCAGAGTAACGGTACGGATTGCTTCCACAGTTATGGCGTGGAAGTCCTGAAGGCCTCACACTTCCGTGGACGTAATCTGTGTCCTTCACGTTGCCCCACAAAAAGAGATCCAACGGCGTGATGTCCGGGGAACGTGGAGGCCAATCCGTTGGTCCATCTCTTCCTGCTCACCGGCCTGGAAAATTTGACGTACAGAGCTCCCTGCACAATAAGAGACCAGTCGTTTGAGCACCGCCCTGTTCAAAAAGTATTACTTTACAGTGTAAGACTTTCACAACGTTCTATTTACCTTAACTTGGCCCACAGCAGATAAATGGGTGCCTCACCTTTTAAAACAGATTTAATAAGCAGCATTAACTTTTCATTTATTTACACGTGCGTGTGTTTTAGAAGGATTGGATGGCGTACTGTTATCCATTAACACAGTTTTAATACTTAATATTTCCTTTTTGACACAATAATTTAAAACCATTAAAAAGGTGATAATATTTTTATCTAATAAACCGTGTATAGTAATAAAGACATTTTAAGTTACGATGATCTTGCATTCAGGGTGCGACTATTAAGGAGGCTAATCGACAAGTGTTCATTTTTCATTTGATTTATAAAGTGGTTTATTCACTAAGATATCAATACAGACACGCGGGGGCAAGCCCAGCAAATATTCAATTCTCGCAATAAACAAAGACAGAGAGATTCACAATGTCAGCTTTAAACAGCTCTTCTTGTGAGGAACGTGATGACAGCAGTGAAGGATATCTAAAACAGAAGAAGAAGAAGAAGTGCAAATAACACACAAGGAAAATGTACAGTAAAACAACATGTAATTAAATACAACAATACTTAACAAAAATATGAAAGACCTTTTTCTTTTCATCACAATGTTCATTGCATATTTATTACTCCGGGTTATCTTGCAATTAATATCGATATAAACATAATCATGCGTCTATTAAACTACTTAGCTATTTGTTAGAAACCAATATTTTGCTGTCACACCAGTTTTTATAAATAATGAACATACTTTATTTACTGTATTATCGAATAACGTCAGTTTTTTTTAATAAGAATGTCTATGAATACCTCCCATATTTCGTCGCCAACTACATTGATTGCCACACAAATTGCGGCATTCATAAGGAGACGTCGAAATGGAACGGAACTTTGCACAGATAATGGGAACGATTAAATAAACAACTGATCACAACATCAAGATAAATGTGTCGTTTCGACGGAGCGATACTGTGCAGTTGGAAAGTACCTCTAAATTAAAACTTACATCTTTACAACCCCGTGACGAAGTTACGTGCAGCGATACTGTCCGGCATAGACTCTTTAGACATCAAAATCTATCTTGCGGAAAATTGTTCCACACTTGTTGCAATTGCCACTTCAGATGCCGCACAGCCGTTAATGGCGGAAGCTGCCGTCTCGGCAGGCCCAATACACATTCTACAGACGACAAATCTGGAGATCGGGTTGTCAATTTTTGTAGCTCCGGCGCCAAATAAAGATCAGTGTGCTGCGATTCAGAATCTGGTTATGTGAGAACCTCGTGCGACCCATATACAATTTATTCTCCGTGCCGTTTCAACGCCATAAACACGTTAAAGGACATGCTGTGATAAGTTCGCTCTGATAACTGTGTTTCCCCACTATTATGAATGTGGGGTTTTTGTACGCACACGCCTTCTGACGTAGATCTGGCTCGTACATGATGATTCTAAAATCATGGGACAAACATTGAGGGGTGGTAGAGCTCACTAAAATCAACAATAATTGTATAGGAACATATGGGCGGAAGTGACGCGTTGAAGCACAAACACAAAAACATAACACATTAACGGAAACATAAAATGTTCATTAGCAGCATACTTAACGAGTGATTCCGTACAGACAATGTTAAAACAGTTGCTGGAAATGCATCCACCAACAGTCACGCATGCTTGGCGACCTCTACATATGGCGTGATTGGCTGACAATGGTGGCGTGCGTGAAATACCAGGCGAATTTGAATCTGTTCGTCAATCACTCCACCGACGCTATCAAGCTTGCATTACTGTCGGTGGCAGCAATTTTGAGCAATTATTATAAACATTGCTGTAAAAAGGCATTTAACGACGACGTTGTAAATAAACAATGTGTTGCATTTCATGTGTTATTTTTGTGTTGGTGCCTCAACGCGTCACTTCCGCCCATATATTCCTATACAATAATTGTTTGTTTTAGTGAGCTCTACCACCCCTCAATGTTTGTCCCATGATTTTAGAATCATCCTGTATATCTGCTGAAGCAGCGAATTTTTGCCTGAGGAGCTACTGTGACATCGTCCATTAGCTGGCCTAAGAAACCCACTTTAACTTTTCATCGTTAATATATGTGCGTTTTATCCACTGTCTAGCTACTCAGAAATTGTTTTCACCGGTAGCAAACTCTGACTTAGTTTTACCAGCCATATTTGATCATTACTTCAGTTTAAATCAGTGGAGAATGATCAATGGTTGCAACGTATGCAGCTAATTTTTGTTAGTACTTTCGAACCACATCATATTCTATTCGCAGTATATTAGCACTTTTTGAATAAACCATTTAAAAAATCACCCCATGTATGACATGTTTTATTGTTTCCTAAATATGTTGTGATGTATCACATGCATTAACATAAAATAAATGGTATTTTAGGCCAAATTGGACTTTTACTTACAGGTCTTATTTATACACGAATTAGAATATTTAATTTATAATTCACATTAATAAAAAAAGGTGTGTTGGTAATGCCTACTGAGGAATAGTTCTCAAGAAAAATATTATTAAATTGAGTGCGCACAAACACGGCGCGTTGTCCCTTTCCTGTAATTTTCTAAAATAAGTTAAGCTTTGTTTTCATGAGGCGGAGAAATATCCTGAAAGTATATCTATGGCAGGGCTTCAGAAAAATTTGAAGTAACAATGAATTGATTATATACCAGACTGTTTATTCTCTTGAACAACGTTTTAGTATGTGGCTTTCAGCAAGTGGAATGATGAGTTGACAGTCGTAGCATGATATAAAATCCGTCGTGTTCTTTTAAGTAATTCTACTAAAATTAATTTTTTTTATAAAGTTTTGTATTAAACTGTTGAAACAGTGATTGAAACATAAGAGTGCTCGAAAACTCAACGTTGAAACTGCAGAAGTAGATTGACCAAATAAGGGGGAAAAATCCAATATGCCTTTATGCATCAGAGTACTTTAAAACCTTTATTTGTGTTAATTTTATCTGCGTACAATCTCAGGAAAACCAGGTTGTGGTGACCTTTCTCTGTAGGACATTTTGCATAGCATTTAGGCGCATCTGGCAAGCACGCCATTCGTTACGTACCAAGTATGTAACAGCCGACTAAACGTAAGACAAGATCCCAAAACACCTCTATCGAGCAAAGTATTGTAACACCACTGATTGTATTAGTTTTTTCTTCTTCATAAAACAGCGCCCGAGAAAGCATGGTCTCGCAAATATGCGCGCTAAGCATGTGCAAGATTCACGTGCTTACGTAGTTACGGCCAAAACTTCTGATCACTACGTATAAAGTAAAGTCTGCTCACGGTTAACTGAGCACTTTTGTAATCAGTATTGGAAAAATGTCACTGCCCGTACCTGCGTACATTTTTAAAAGACACATTGACCGGCATGTGTCCAGTAAATCTGACGACAGAGGTAGAGTTAGTTCGACGTCTTAACGTTGAATTAAAAGTGTTGGGTAAACATTCGTGAATATTGAAATTATTTCTTTTACTTTCTGTTTTTTTTATTGCGTATAAATGTAAGAATTAGCAAATTTGTAAAAAAGATTTAATTTTCTGATAATTTCAGAGTCTCACTTGACGGGCGCATGGATAACGTGATCAGGCCCGTGGCCGTGTTGATTTTGCTTGTGGCGGAAGGATTATAGGTGGCAGCACTGTCTACTAACTTGCAGAAGAGTAGCGGTACACGTGTCGTGGTGGATGTGTCGGTCGCCAGTCAGTGTAATTGCAGGCCGGATGTAAAGTAAGCATGGAGAGTTAATAATTAGGGGATGGGAAATACGCAGAGAGAAAGAGAGAGTGAAACTACGGCGAAGACGGGGGATTGTACATGGCCTGGCGACGCGACGGACAGCTGAGCCGAGGGGTTGGAGTCGCCGGTCGTAAATCTGCGGGGGTAAAGAGCGTCGTCGTGTAGGAAGCCCTCTCCGGCGATGGAATTACATCGCGCGGGCCTCCCCCATGCCTCCGCTATCCTCCCTTACGTACCGCTCGCCAACCCCTAGGCCTCCCAAAGACGCCGCGGGGCCGACAAAAGACCTGACCCCTCTCCCCCCCCCTCTAACGACTTCTTCTACAATCCTCGGCTCTTAAAAAAAAAACCCACCACCTCCACCCCCTGGTTCGCTCCAATGGCCGCCGAACTGAGATGTTAGTCTCTCTCCACCCCTCTGCATGGTTTTAACCACCCCTTCTCCTGCTACATCCCTCGTAAGGCCTTGTGGAGGACTGGAGGGTGAGTGTAGGTTCTGACTCACCATTTCCTCCGCTGGGAAGGC
>NQII01006601.1:5343-42434 GCA_002778355.1 Clitarchus hookeri | reverse complement strand
GGGTGCCCTTCATCGGGGGCAAGTTTCCGAAAATACGCCATCAAACCACGATACCACTAGGTTCGATTCACGTGCAATGGTCTTCGTTGCACTGGAAAGTCTATACAGCGCGTGACAAGATGCAGTGGACGTCGGAAATGTGCCTCGACCCCGGAGCACGTTTGGACTCAGGATCTAGTAGACATAAAACGCTGCAGATGGATAGGATGTGTAAAACTTTCCTCTCCCCCCAGCCTAATTCATCCACTAAACGACAATTGATTATTATTATCTGGTCACCGAAGCACGACCTCCAGAATCGTCTCGTCGTGTAAAGTTGGATTCACAATAGTCCGTCTGGTAGTCATTCGTCATCGTTTTCGTCCGTCAGTTGAAAGCAATTCCCAACAAATTCGTCGTCCGTCAATCCTCCTGTACGGCAAAATTTCCGTGTGACAACCTAAAACATCGCGATCTTTCTTTCGTATCTTTCTTTAGTATATTTTGGTTGGAAATACACTTTCAAAAGAAAAACATAATGGGGAAATAATTTTTTTACGTGATAAGAATTTATACAGAATTATTGTTTGGTGGTAAATTCAGGAATTAAAAATGTAAAGATAAATAAACACACAACCACCACCTTGCATTTTATTTGAAAGTGTGTGTTCACGTCCACAGAATGTCGTCAGAAGGCGGTGGCCCATCCGTCCGCCCGTCGAAAGATAAATGTTAGGAGGTATTTGACCGATGGACGGATAGAANAGCAGAGCACCTTTTACTGAAATCAAACTGAAGGGTAGAAAGGCCTGCGTTGTTTTGAGTTTGCTGATTACGTTAGAAACGTGTCAAATAGGCCTACGATTAGAAAATTAATTTTATTTTGTTAATAGAACGCACTCGGTTTTAGACCGAGAGAGTATCATAACGCAATACCACATCCGGTCGTAGTAAAGCTAGATAATAAGTAGTCACCTTAGTAAAAAAAATTTCTGCTTTTTAAATACAATCGTTTATATTTATCTTCAGGTTTATTATAAGCACGAAATCTACAGCGTTTGTTTGTCCAAATATAAAATTCTGTCTATGTATTCGACAGCAAAATGTTGTAGATTGATACTATTTGCGCGCTGCGTAACGGAAATGTTCTTATCAAAAAGTTATTCGTAAAATTATTCTTTTTGCTTTGCATTTCTCAGAGTTTACACCTGATGTGGTACAACGTTCTTTTTTCTTTGCTTATTCGATATACTTTAATATATTTGCATTTATTATAACTCTATTTAATCAAGGAAAAAAAAATAAGTGCACGATAAAAAAACTAAAAGTATATATTTTTTAAATTAAAAAAATAATAATTTGGTTTTGTTATGTTTTCAAAAGTAACAGCACGGAGTAAATATTATCTATATCTCTGAAAGTAATCATTTAACTTAAGTTCAGTTTGAATTTGTTTTACGGGCACTTATACCGACGAATATCAGAGCAAAAAGCAAAACAACCTGTACGAATCAGCGTATGTTGTATACCAACGTATTTTTTAACGTTGTTTTGCTGATGTCAGGCATCATTTTGAACATGAATAAAACATTAAACCTTTATATAGCATATTTTTCACAGAGCAAACTACGGAAGATTAAAGATCGAAAATTACAGATTTCAAATTTTAAAACAACTGTTGTATCATCCATGGCTTACCGGAGTATATTGGATCTCATTTAATTTTTAGCAGCTAGGTGTATTTGCTTTTGTTTACGTTGTTGCTGTAGCAAAACAAGTTGAAGGGGTCAACTTTTTTTATGTTCCGTAATTTGCAAACTGGCGTTGTAGCAAACGAACAATGAGCTACGTCATATATGCTTTTTGGAAACTTCAAATTATAATTATTAATTCTTTTTCTCTACAAGGATATAATATAAATTTTGTTCTTTAGTGAGATAAAAAACGGACTCACCGTTGTATATTTCACGCACAGTTTATTTAATATATGCATGCATTTTCATAGTGTAATTTACGACGTGCTGCGAACGTGATTTCATTCCCTAACTAATCGGCTACCGTAATTAAAATAATTTTTATCTTTCAGTGCAAACATTACTTGAGTGCGACGAACTTCCATAATTTATACTTCCTGCACTATCAATTTTGTGATTTTAATGTGGCTTCTGACGCCATTACGTAAGTGCTTTGTGAAGGTCAACCAGTGGTCGAATATTTATTAATCGTCCATGCGTAACACCTTCTTCCCGCACGTACTTATTTAAGCACTCTTACCATTCATTATACTGCCAACGAGGTTTCATCTCAGAAAAAAAAAAAATTGCAATGTCGTGACTAATTTTTTTTTTTACTTGCCTCATCGATTCAACGCGCTGGATTGCCTTCGCAAGTTTGGAATGGAAGCCGAATATGGCTGGTTGCAAGCTAACCAATTAGCAGAAGTTACTCACGGGGTTTTTTTTGATTTCTAGTAAATTTTTAGGAAATTCGGATCTCCCAATTAAAGATCTCGGTAGTTGTCAACTTTAATTTTTATTTCGGTGAAATAAAATTGCAACATTTAAAAATAAGGTTTAATCAGCAGGCATGTCGTTTGGGCATAAATTAAATGAGCAAAAAATGTTTGCAAAACACATGATTGTGATGCGAATGCGCATTTTGAGGTTTATTTTGAATTAAATGATTTGTGTACTTATTAGACTATAGTTTCATATAGTAGAATTAACATACTTTTTATGTACCCTACTGTAAAATAATTAAAGAATTTATCACGGCGGTGGCCGAATGCCATAAGCGCAAATATTTTTTTTTTATATTTCTTTAATTTATAATTTCGTACCTATACTTTATTCGTTAATCTGACGGCCAAGGAGCATACATCGAAAAAAAAATATCCTTCGAACAATATCTTACAAGCAAAGAAACAGTCGGCAACTGCAATTATCTATTCTTGTTTCCACTTCCTGCTTGGCCTTCCTTGAGGAGATCGCGCCATTTTACTTTGCTGACCCGGTAGAAGGCTGAAAGCAGTGGTAAATGAGAAGCATAAAATCAGCCAAAAGTGTAATTATGCTTGGGTTTGCAAGGAGAATATAAGAAAGCAGTGTCAAGATTTTAACGACCAGGATGGGCAGTTGTTGCACCTGGTGTCGGGAAACAAATAATGTTAACCAAACTACATTAAAAATTAAATAATGGAAGCTGAAAGGCATTGTCGTATTTTCCTTTAAACTTTTTTTTAAATTCAGTTGCAAATAAGATACATGATATGATAAAATTAAAATGTCCATATAGTTAACAATTTTAATTTTAAGAAATGTTTTTTATGTTACATTAATATCCGAGCTAACGTTTTTACATTCTTGCAAAGCGTTTGGTTTTCGTTGATTTAAAAAAAAAAAACATTAAAATTGCGAATTTGACGCGTGATATTGCAAAAACTATAGAAACTCTTATAATTTGTTTTGAATAATATCACATACAGTACACAGTCTGCCGATTGAACAATGAATAATTTTTCTATCCAGATTCATAACATTACGTCTGGTGGCAGTTTTCATCTAGAAAATCTAGGGAAATTTTGTTATAATGGCCACTTACAGGCATCGCCGAAATTTATTTCATGTCTGTTTTGGAACTAGCGGACCAGAATTATCTTACAAGCTACAGTACACCTCAAAATTAAAATGTACACAATTTTAAATATGACACACTTTCATAATTACGATTCGCAAAAATTACTTATTAGTGGACTGTGGATCCGTGGCAATGATGTGTCTTAAGTGTAAAACAGAATAAGAAACAAACTGTTTGTGCCAATAACATTTGTTATAAAGTGGGGTAAGTTCCAGCTGGAGTTATACATTTTATTATTTTTTGGATTCAGTATTTAAAAATGTTCCCTTTAGGCCACAAGACATGCTGTATCTTAAGAGTATTTTGAAATACAGCTGGTGTTACCGTTCTCATATATATACGTAACGAGAAATATGGTTGAAAGCCCGTCTATGCCTACTTCAGAAATTCTGTTTAGTAGTGCCGTAAACAATATACAATTTTGATTTTTAACAATAAATCATAAAGATAGTTTTAGGATCTGTATGTGTTTAATGGTACCGAACACACAGGATGCCGGGTAATTTGCTGGTATGAACTATACCACAGTATAGTAGCCAATTCTCAATGAGTTCCAACGTTAAACTGAACACTATTGTTCCTTTACTATATTTCCTCGTGTAGAAAATGTATGAGGTTTACATCATAATGCGGTAGATTATTAGGTGCCAATAAGTACTCTTCCATTCCTACAGTCATCGGAAGAAAGCTGCGACTGTCTCCATTTGAAGGTCACCTGTGTGGTGATTTCATCCAGGCGAAACATTTTGAAATTTTCAGTTTTTTTTATGTATACGATAGCTTGATCCGACTCTTTGATTCTTATTGCTTCTGCTCTTTTTTTTTTTTGTTATCTTTATGTTCAACGCATACTCATAGTGTAAGTGTATACATGTCTCAGCATTTTAGCTGCAACCATACAGAGTTATACATTCCTTCCAATTCCTTTTCCATCTCCACATCACGGCTTTCTCCGTGTCGTCCATCTTCTACCCTTTAACTTCAATTCTTTAAGTCTCCTTCCACTTTTGCCATAGTTGACGCACTCTCAAAAGTCCACTCTCTGTAAATATGGCAACTGAGTACTTCCGCTTGAGCTTCTTATACAAAAAATACTTCTAGCCACTAGAGGAATGGCCAGTCCAGCAACATTTCATTTCTTCCTCCACCTTTTTCCATATTTCGATTATTATTTCTTCTTCTCTGTTTCCACTTGTTACTCAAAAGTAGCAAGGATCATGTTCTGGTACAACCTCTTCCTCATGTTAAGCAAACCATATCTCACACACTCTCTCCACACTATTTTTACAGATCTTTCGCCTAACTTAATTCAGATGTTTGTCGTCTCCCTTGTGACTCATTACAATGGGAATATCTTACATACATGTAAAAACTCAACTCACTGTCTAAATTTTTCTCAAATCTGTAAGTTGTCTGTTCAAGAGTTTCGCCCTCTCCATGTACCATACCCAACACAATTGCTGGTGTGGTGAAAATTTGCCCTGAATTTGTATCGTCGATTAAATAATATCACACAATGGCCTATATTAGTTCATTTCTCCATGATCCCTTTCATAAACTTGAACATTTCTTTCACGCATAAATCTGTATGAGATGTATCTAACGCTGCTTCTGAGTCACCGTTGTTTCATCCCTTACCTGCATTTATTTGGTCGTGGTTGTTTTTCGGCATTACAGGCATTATATCATTACCTCCATTCTTATTGGCTGCAATATATAGCGGCATTATTCACACCAGAATTTCATTCTACAAAATAATTAGTTAAAAAGTTCTTGTATAACTTTATTACGATGAGAAGTACAACATGCTGTGCTTCAGTCAAAATCATCTGTTCTTTATAATGCCGCAAACCATGTATTATTATAGCCACAAATACAGCTTTGTTAAATCATAATGTTCTTATAACTCAGTACTAAATTTGTCGTTGAAAAGTTTACTAGACTGTGGAACTGTTCCGCATTTAATTCCCAAGTATTTGACGTTTTTCCTATACCAACTTATCCAACAATTAAGAATACTCAGGTATTTTTATAGTTCAACGAAATTCACTCGATGATCTCCGTAGCCGAATTTGGACTTCGGGTTTAGCTGCAGTTTCATAACCATATCATTAATAGCCTCGAAACAGAAGTTTAGCTTCAATGAAGAATATTTCCCCCCTCCCAACCGTTACAGATCTGAGCATAATTACTTCTGCTTTCGCTTCTAGTTATTTGTTGGTCACCACCGATATCAACAGTACACCAGCTATTGTTCAAAATAATGAAGATTTCGCACACCTGTGAAATAGTCCAGGTTCAGAGCACATCAAACAAATCATTCTACTGAATCGCAAAGCACAGATCCTTGAATACTCTATAACAAGTGTGTCTCAACTTCGCACGNGAATACTCTATAACAAGTGTGCCTCAACTTCGCACTGGCATCTTCTTTCTTGGTCGAAATTTTGTACCAGCCTGTATTAGTTTCTTGGGCACAAAAACTGTTTCAGTCTCTCCATATAAACTCTGGACGCAATGCGCTACTGAACGCCCCGAAAATGTATTTCAAATACCCAGTGCTGTATATTCGAGCTTATATTTTGAATTTGTTGCACACCTCTAGTGCAGTGAAATCCATTTTTCTTCCCTGTTTGAATCCATTTTTTTTTTGGGTAAAATCAAACATTATCTTCGAGGAAGATGAGTAGGATATTGGAATGCAGTAAACGTGGGCGAAATTTGAAGCCGGTATCCACGTAGGAAAGCGTGTGAAAATAGAGGTTGGCGTTGCTTCTTACGTAGCCAGAAAACCTGAAATTCACACGAAAACCTGAAAATTATGACAAATTTGGCAAAACTTACTCAAGGGATCATCCTTTTCTTGAAGCGCTTTTCTTCTCGGTATGCTGTTGCCAACCTTGCGTTAGGCCCCAAAAAAATTACCAAACAAATTACGGCACGATGGACGTCGAACAAACGTCACGGCCATTACATTCTCTGGCATGGGAAAGGAGGGAGAGGGGAGGAACCATCTTCTAGGAACAACAGTATCTCAGTAATTATCCTTGCTGTACCTACTGAAATGAAACCTTCGTACCAAAATACCGGAAAATATTCTCAACCTCGTAACAGTGTTAATTAAAATTTACCTCTGAGCTTCAGTTCATTAACTTTTGACAGTGATGAAGTGTGTGAGAATTATAATGATAAGTCATCTAAACAAATAGATTAAATGACACTGCAGATGCGGGGTTAAGTTAGAGATGTATACGTCATTATATTAATGGGAACTTACTAGGTAAAGGACTGGAAATATTCGGTACATTTTAACGCCCACATCTGATACGCCCAGAAGACTAAGTTGTGTTAGCTACGTGGTAAAAAAAAAAAACCTTCGGGGAATTTTTGGGAAACACTTCGTACCTTTATTGTAATAATAAAATAATATTTAATAATGAGTTTACATTTAGTATGTAAACATGAATAGAAGCACGAATCACATGAAAATAGAAATAAACATTCAACACCGAATTTTGTTTGTAATCAGAATACGTTAACACTAATCATAATGGCACTCTCCAAAAATATAAAACACTATCAATACTCAGCATCTGTGCAAGGAATTCTTTGTTAACAAGCTGACAAAGGTATTTTTTAACACTACAAATAAATAAGAGTATATCTCACAAAACCTTAGTTCGGATTGTGCATAACTAGTGTTGAGTTTTAGCAACCAAGGATTATAGACTTCAAGTTTATTATAAACATTACTCCACATTAAATTTTTTTTTAATATTTTCTAAAATAGTGTATTGTAAATATACAATATTTCATCGGTAGAGTTACCAGAAAATCTTTGGCAACTGGTTTCCAAAGAATTGTATGTAATAAGTAGATACATTTTTTACTATGTATCATTTCTCCGACACAAACCAAATAAATCATATTCAGTAGTTCTTGTTAGACTATTTGACCGTACAAAATTCATTCTAAAATAGGTAATTTGCTGTAATTTACATAAATTAACAGTTATATTCTTTCCTTGCAAAATATCCATTAATTCTTTTGTCCAACTTTTGTATTCAATAATTAAGCTTATTTGGGAAAGACAATTGAAAAGGAATTTTATTACGTCTTTTGCTGTTACTCTTTCAGTCATTCTCTAAATTATTGGGCAAGCGTTGGCGAGAATCTTTGAACGTAAATATGTTTCTGCAAATATTTTATTACTATTATGTACACCCTCAAAGTTCTGAGAATAAAAAAGTTGTCAGAAAGAGGAGTGGAAAAAATAAAATTGTGAACACTCGTTTCGTTGGCGGATATTGTTTGTTATCCTTGTCATACGGTCTTGTCTTTCCTTTTGACTTTTGTTCACACACATCAACATAGTAAACACATGGAAGTGATTAAAATTTAAAAAACTAAAGATAGTATTACATTTGTCAAACCTGTGTATATTAAACATTGATATTCATATCCGTGTTGAAGTCTTGATTTCAAATGACTTGTTAATATCTTTGGTCATTATGGGATATTGACCACTAATCTGTTCATAACCGACGCGGCTTGTAGTCACATATCACCTCTCGTGCCAATTTGCCATTCTCGATTAACTATAGTAAGCCAGCATTTATTTTTATCGCACTCCATGTCTTGTTCCACGTATATTATGGTAGAATACATACTTTGTTACCGACAGGATGAAAATTATTCGTGCTTTAATTTAAACTGCAGCACGTGCTTATGCTTACCAAATTGTCTTTTTTAAAGAATGATTTTAAATGTTAATTATGAGACAACGCCGTAAATAAATAAATACGTGTAAATTTATAGATTCAAGGTAAAAAGAACGTGCACACTTTAGTATGCTTGACTATGCAGTAAAGTACTGTTAAGATAGTTTCAAAAGCCTGAAACAAGGGTTTTTAAATTATTAATATTAATATTAAGTAATTGTTATGATGCATAGTTAGTTACGCACGGAGATGTAGTGTCGGCCTGTGGAGAAGCGNCAGAAAACCTGAAATTCACACGAAAACCTGAAAATTATGACAAATTTGGCAAAACTTACTCAAGGGATCATCCTTTTCTTGAAGCGCTTTTCTTCTCGGTATGCTGTTGCCAACCTTGCGTTAGGCCCCAAAAAAATTACCAAACAAATTACGGCACGATGGACGTCGAACAAACGTCACGGCCATTACATTCTCTGGCATGGGAAAGGAGGGAGAGGGGAGGAACCATCTTCTAGGAACAACAGTATCTCAGTAATTATCCTTGCTGTACCTACTGAAATGAAACCTTCGTACCAAAATACCGGAAAANTAGGAACAACAGTATCTCAGTAATTATCCTTGCTGTACCTACTGAAATGAAACCTTCGTACCAAAATACCGGAAAAAATTCTCAACCTCGTAACAGTGTTAATTAAAATTTACCTCTGAGCTTCAGTTCATTAACTTTTGACAGTGATGAAGTGTGTGAGAATTATAATGATAAGTCATCTAAACAAGTAGATTAAATGACACTGCAGATGCGGGGTTAAGTTAGAGATGTATACGTCATTATANTACCTCTGAGCTTCAGTTCATTAACTTTTGACAGTGATGAAGTGTGTGAGAATTATAATGATAAGTCATCTAAACAAGTAGATTAAATGACACTGCAGATGCGGGGTTAAGTTAGAGATGTATACGTCATTATATTAATGGGAACTTACTAGGTAAAGGACTGGAAATATTCGGTACATTTTAACGCCCACATCTGATACGCCCAGAAGACTAAGTTGTGTTAGCTACGTGGTAAAAAAAAAAAAAACTTCGGGGAATTTTTGGGAAACACTTCGTACCTTTATTGTAATAATAAAATAATATTTAATAATGAGTTTACATTTAGTATGTAAACATGAATAGAAGCACGAATCACATGAATATAGAAATAAACATTCAACACCGAATTTTGTTTGTAATCAGAATACGTTAACACTGGTCATAATGGCGCTCTCCAACAATATACAACACTATCAATCCTTTCCGCATTTGTGCAAGGAATTCTTTGTTAACAAGCTGACAAAGGTATTTTTTAACACTACAAATAAATAAGAGTATATTTCACAAAACCTTAGTTCGGATTGTGCATAACTAGTGTTGAGTTTTAGCAACCAAGGATTATAGACTTCAAGTTTATCATAAACATTACTCCACATTAAATTTTTTTTTTATATTTTCTAAAATAGCGTATTGTAAATATACAATATTTCATCGGTAGAGTTACCAGAAAATCTTGGGCAACTGGTTTCCAAAGAATTGTATGTAATAAGTAGATACATTTTTTTACTATGTATCATTTCTCCGACACAAACCAAATAAATCATATTCAGTAGTTCTTGTTAGACTATTTGACCGTACAAAATTAATTCTAAAATATGTAATTTGCTGTCATTTACAGAAATGAACAGTTATATTCTTTCCTTGCCAAATATCCATTAATTCTTTTGTCCAACTTTTGTATTCAATAATTAAGCTTATTTGGGAAAGACAATTGAAAAGGAATTTTATTACGTCTTTTGCTGTTACTCTTTCAGTCATTCTCTAAATTATTGGGCAAGCGTTGGCGAGAATCTTTGAACGTAAATGTGTTTCTGCAAATATTTTATTACTATTATGTACACCCTCAAAGTTCTGAGAATAAAAAAGTTGTCAGAAAGAGGAGTGGAAAAAATAAAATTGTGAACACTCGTTTCGTTGGCGGATATTGTTTGTTATCCTTGTCATACGGTCTTGTCTTTCCTTTTGACTTTTGTTCACACACATCAACACAGTAAACACATGGAAGTGATTAAAATTTAAAAAACTAAAGATAGTATTACATTTGTCAAACCTGTGTATATTAAACATTGATATTCATATCCGTGTTGAAGTCTTGATTTCAAATGACTTGTTAATATCTTTGGTCATTATGGGATATTGACCACTAATCTGTTCATAACCGACGCGGCTTGTAGTCACATATCACCTCTCGTGCCAATTTGCCATTCTCGATTAACTATAGTAAGCCAGCATTTATTTTTATCGCACTCCATGTCTTGTTCCACGTATATTATGGTAGAATACATACTTTGTTACCGACAGGATGAAAATTATTCGTGCTGTAATTTAAACTGCAGCACGTGCTTATGCTTACCAAATTGTCTTTTTTAAAGAATGGTTTTAAATGTTAATTATGAGACAACGCCGTAAATAAATAAATACGTGTAAATTTATAGATTCAAGGTAAAAAGAACGTGCACACTTTAGTATGCTTGACTATGCAGTAAAGTACTGTTAAGATAGTTTCAAAAGCCTAAAACAAGGGTTTTAAAATTATTTATATTAATATTAAGTAATTGTTATGATGCATAGTTAGTTACGCACGGAGATGTAGTGTCGGCCTGTGGAGAAGCGGNATATTAATATTAAGTAATTGTTATGATGCATAGTTAGTTACGCACGGAGATGTAGTGTCGGCCTGTGGAGAAGCGGTGGACATCAAATACGGACATAATGTATTGCGACTATTGTTTAGGAGTTTTGGTTAGTTTCCCTTTACTTCATTCCTTTCCTTTATTATTCTCAACGTTTACCCCCCGTTATTTTCTTCAGTCCGTTGTATAGTAGAGCGTTTGTTTCGCGCTGGCATACACGTTACTTTACTTTTCTGTGACATGCTGTTGATGTTCTTGCTGTAAAGTGTGAAAAATCGTGCCAGTAAACACATTCTAAAATCGAAATCAATCAATCAATTGCGACTATTGAGGTCTGTGAGGTGAAAGAGCACAACACAAGGACTACGCAAGTCCACGGGACATGCCAGTTGCGGCTGGGGTGATGAACACTGGCAAGACGGACTGGGCTTGGCGTTACGAACGAAGTCTCTTCTGCACTTGAGAAACCTCACTCGTCGCGCTCGGGGCTGTTGTTCAACAAGCAGTCTGCGAGGTCTGCTGGAAGTTCTTCTTCGAAGCGAAGGCCGCCTTTCCTTTCTTGGTGTGATTCTTAGTGGTGGTATTTAGACCCTGCCCCTCCTGTTCTCTCTTTCTCCCTTTCTTCCTTTCCCCGTGTCTCTTTTCCATTTCCTCATTCCTGCCATTTCCCACCCCTCGGACCAAACTGCATTATTTTTCTTGTCTTTATTACATATACCCTTTGTTGTACCCACGCAACTCACCCTACACTATGTACTTACCCCCTCCCCTTCCCCCCCTTGCATTTGTCTAAGAATTTTCCTCTGATTAATTGCTTGTTTCCGCGTCTCTGCGTCCAGACCATTATTTTTTTCCCCCCTCCCCAGCTCCGCAAGTTTTATGTTTTGCAACTTTCGTTCCACAGTTTTCCGCCCCAACCCTTCGCCCTCCGCCCAAAACTGGGTATTCTACTTCGCTTTTAATATTTATGATGCCTTTTGTTTACTCTCTGATAGTGATTTACGGCAGCTGCAAAGGAATTTTTCAAACGTTTTAATGGGCGTTTGAAACACGTTAATTTTTTTTTTGAGCTGCACGTTTTTTTTTCTCCACTTTGTGTCAGAAGTAACAGAAAACAAATTATTTTGGCGGCTTTTCACACGGGCAGTTTCTGAAAATGTTTCATGTTTCTGGACTTTCTAAATTGAGTCACTTTTGATGCATGCGGGACACGCCTTAAATACAAAATATATTCACCATATATTATTCGCCTGCAAAAGTTCCGGCATTTTGTGCGTCAGGTAAACTATATGTGATTTTATTAAAAATATATTTACTAATAATAATTAGTTCTGATATTTAATTCACACAAATATCTGAAAACTGAAATCCAAAAATTTCATTCATGCTCAGTGTATGTATTATGTTGGGCGTGTAAAGTGACGATTACTTTACCCATCTTTCCCATATACACTGTGAATAAGTAGATATAAAATATTGATTTGTTTGTCAAACATATAATTTTGTTTAACTTAAAAGTACCCGGATAGTATTAGAAACAAATGTGGATTTTGCCTGTCTGTTCTTTTCTACACACCGACGATGCTATTTTCACTATCACTTCAGGCATAAAAATTCTGTTGTGCGCCAATTTTTAAGGTATACATTAAAATAATGCCATGAAGTCCGCTCTCGTTTGAATTTGCGAGTATACGAATGCAGTGAGAGTGGTAGGTAATTAGCAGGTTCTGGTTGGTATCGCTGACGTGAATTTTAAAACATTTTTTTCCCCCTGATATAAAGCATTATTTTTGTTAGCATTTTTAAAAAGCTCTCCTGCGAGTTCGCTAAAATGGCGTCGTCAGCACAAAGCTCAAAACAGTTATCAGCTTCCCCGCGTAATTTTTTTTTTTCACGTGACCAATTCCTCGAGGGACTTGGGGCTGCTCTGCGGAAAGGAGCATATTTCCTTGTCTGGTTTCGTGGAAGGCGTGACGAATTTGCCGTCAAACAGGAAGCGAAAGCGAACCTCCTGCCACGGCAGGCGACGGTCCCATATTTCCAATTAAATAATTAATGAAGTAATTTCCCATGTTCCTTAATCTCACGCTCTGGGCCGCGTACGGCGTTGGGTCTGCTTCCCCTCACAGGAACTTTTTTTTTCCTGTCTGCCCCACCCCCAATGCCGTTGGCACTCTATATCGTGATTGTATTGTTCGAAGCCCACCCTCCCCACTAACCTCCCCCCTTCCCTTTATCTCCGTGTCCATCACACACATCCACGCAGCGATATCCTCCCCATCCCCTCCCTTCGTCCTTTCACATCCAATCAACTCTCCCCTGGAGTAGTGCTGTCTCACCCTCTCCTACCCCCCCCCCTGCCGCCCTTCGCCACTTGGATTGTCGTTACCATGGAAACTGAAATATTGAGTCGGGGAAAACTTTCTGTTGAATGCTTTAACCGACTGGAATAATACCTGCGATACGGAGCAGGAGGAAGATTTCATAGGGAAAAAAAATCCTTTCTTGTTTGAAAGGCTCCAGCGTGGGTTCCGCTTGCCGGAAGCTACAGGCCATTCGCCGTTACTTCGCACTTTTCTGAAACCCTGCTGAAGTTCTATTTCCAGGATATTCCTCCGCCTCGTGCAAACGAAGCTTGACCGAGTATAGAAAATTACACCATAGGGACAGCGCGCCGCTTTCGTTCCTGCTCAGTATAATACCATTTTGGATAAGAACTATTTCTTACTAGGCATTAACAACACGCCAATTTTTTCACTATTTTTATTCTTATTAAATGTTAATGGAATATCATAATTTATAGATTAAGTACTAGTAAAAATGAAACTTAACCAAAAATACGGTACTACTTTTATGTTAACACAAAATACTTGTGATACATGGCATGTTTATGAAACAGCCAAGCACGTCATACATGAGGTGATTTTTCAATCGTTCGATTTAAAAAGCGCAAAGAAAGCGCGAACGCACTATATTTTGCGCGTTCGAGACCTCGAAACGCGTGAGCCATAAGACCGAATCTTGCTCACTCGCCACTTGCCTCATCGCTTCTACGCGCAAGCCACTCAACTGTCGGCGACTCACCCGCTTAACCCATTTTCACGCCCAGAAAAGTAATCCTTAAGAGTTGAAACGAGAACTTGAAACATGAATTTGGCCAAGAAACATCTCTTAAATGCTTTTCGTTTTTGGACACGACTACCAAATATCTAACGATTTTTTAAATCACGTGTTTAATACCAGGCATCTGCAAAGCACTCCATACGCCAGACAGGCGAAATGGTATTTGAAATAATGCATGTCCCTGGAAGTACTTTTCTTTTTTTTTTCCCTCGATTTTCCTGAAATTATTTTAAACACAAAAATCGTTTAAGTTTTGGGTAAGAGAGCTTCTATCACATACTAAGTTCGTTGAACTGGATGTTACAAAGCGCGTGGCTCCAGACTAAAATTNTGAGTGGGAGAGAGACGCAAGGCATTCGGCGGGCCTCTCTCTCGTTCGGTGACTCATCGTAACGTTACCGAGCGTTACACTTTTTCATAAGTGACTCCCAGCCGCAACCTAATTTAAGACGTTGTCACGTCAAAAAAAAAATTGGAAAATTTTTAACAAAATGCACTTGTTCTGAAGTTATACTAACGTTATACTTACTTCTATATCCGTTGAATATGTGCCAACATTTTGTGTACAATAAATCTCGCTATTAACATTGATGTAACATCACAGTAAGTACGATTAAAAAACTTGTGACTTACGGCCACAAATCATAANAATATGTGCCAACATTTTGTGTACAATAAATCTCGCTATTAACATTGATGTAACATCACAGTAAGTACGATTAAAAACTTGTGACTTACGGCCACAAATCATAAATAAATAAAAGTACAACTGCATTTCAATCGGTTACTTCCTCGTTTTTTGTCTACATTAGGCCTACTCCATTGTGTAACAGAATAGGTCCTTAACATTTTGAGAAAAGGTTTTATATTTTAAGTAAACATGTTTATAAAGCACTGCCTTGATCTGAAACTCTTTGTTATACGCAATTGGCTATGAATTTAAAGTACCACATTCTCCAAGACTGCAGTCGCTTTGGAAATTGATTAATTCTTTTTAAACATTCAGATAACTCAAAGAATTTATTTAAAAAATCTGATTACAATTGTTTAGAATGTCTGAATCATTCTGCAAGCACATTTACGTTCAAGAAAGTGTACGCGAACGAGCCGCCTGATCTTTAAAAAGTAGCGCGTATGCCTGCGGGTTAGACAACCCGCCGTACAGCTGTGTCAAGGGTGTAGAGTAACGCTCCAGACACTGTAACAATACATGTTTATTAGCGTTGTCTTAGGACCACGTGAACGTTCTGCCGCCACCACATAAACAGGTCGTTAAAAGTCCCGCGAAGGGAGGGATGAGGTGGCTGGAAGTAATTTACAGCCTCGTAACTCGTACAGTTGCGCTCATAAAACTTTCAGCGGGGGCAACACTGAAGCGCTTCCTGTCCTAATCCCTGCTGGCGAGGTGGCTTTTAATGTCTCGACTGCCAGTGCTTGCGTTTTCATCATCCCAGCGATGACAAATGCGCCCCGTCACAACATCTTACCTTACGTAGCTATTTCATACCATGGATTTCACTCCTTCATTTATTTTCTTGCTGTTAAATTAAGAGAAGCATATGTTTTTATTTTTGTAACTATTCATAACCACTCCCATAAAATGCCGTTTTCGTGTAATTAATTTTAGATGTGTATCCGGGGCTGTCTTCAAGCTCGAGAAGTAATCCGTGGAGTTCACACTAACTCCTTTGAGTTTATACGGGAAAAAATTGCTTCTACTGACGTGTATCGTAAGCAGTCGTAAGTTTAGATCAAGTTTAATTTTCCACGATGAAGTAAATTATTTTCCTTGGCATTCTCTGACGTGTTTGTTTCCAAACGATATTTATTTTATTAATTTTAGGAAGTTTCACAAAGCTCAGCTGTTCTATCCATAAACTTATCAAAATATTGTTCACTTCAACTCTTTTGTATGTAAGTATGTGAAATACGCTTTAAACGTTCGCGCAGAAGCGGTTGAGTTTGGAAACGGTTGGAAAATTATACACGCAAATGTAATTATCCGGGAAAATCTGAGACAGATAAAGGAATTTTGCAGTGACCTGAAATATCCCAACATAAACCAGGAAATGCCATTAAAATTCGGCAGTTTTTTTTTAAAATTATATCCACATCAGTAATTAATGTGGAAAATACATGTGCTAAATTTCGAAATTTCATTGTTCGGGAAGTAAAATCAGAGTTTGGTAGCTGAAAAATAATTCGTAGGAAAACAGAAGCAAGACACTGTGTGTATCGTCACTATGACTACGCTTGCAAAACCGGCCTTATTTGTTGGCAGTATGGATTAACGCAATTCAACCAATCATTGCCTAGACCCAAATGAGCAAAACGGCAGCCCTGGAGCCTTCGCAGAATTCAGCAGCCAATCATACACGGTCAACTTCCGGAACCTCACCAAGCCAATGAACGATCGAGTATTCATACTGTAAAACGTCCACCACCCCATCAATCTTCCACATATTTGTATGTTGTGATAATTGTGGCCAAGTAAAGATTCGTTTTCAGAATGAACAGCCTCTTAGAGTGTGACGTTACACGCAACACTCGTTGATAGTTCCAAGTTTTGTTCCAATCTCAGATCGTGATATTTTTTGCCTTAATGTTTGCTATCATGCAAGTGGAAGCTGCTGATGCCTGCTGTTTTTTATTTTATGTGGAGTAGCAAGCAGTTTTATGAAGTCAGGTCAAGAACAGCTTAAAGAAAATAAAAATAATACATCGAGGAATATTTGCTTTACGAGAACCGGTAGGAGAGGAAATATTTTTGTTTTATTGTTGTTGATTTTACTCACAGCAAGAGTAACACACAGCTAATATATATAAATGTGTATGTTGTGTCAAGGATGGTCGATTCTCAGTTCATGTAGAGTTCTGTTTCCCAGCTATTGTGATTATGTAATTATAATGCATATGTATAAAAATTCCCTGGCATAGGCTTACGCTTACATTAGTATTTATTACCTGTAACGGCACAGCTTATTAATTTACCTCTCTCTAATGTCAGCTGATGACATACTGATAGTATAATTTGTTAATGTTATTATCACTGTACTGCCGCAAGAAAATGATGTAAGTGTAGAGCAGGCACTTGACGCGATGCAGTCTACTGTCATGTTAAAATGATTGAAATTTTCGTAAATTTAAACTTTTAAATGGCTGTTACAAAATATTTTGTTTAATTACACGTTGTTGACTTTTCTGTGGTGATAAAACCTTTTCTTACCCCAAAACTATTATTGATAACAAAAAAGTATGTTTGAATCAGCAAAAAAAGCTTTTTGAGTTATATGGCACAATATGTTTTAATAAAATATTTTTATGATTGCAAATATTTCGCAGTGCGTGATATTTTTGTGTGGGAGTTAGTCAATATAGACAAAATACAAAGCTAGTGTAAGGCAACACAGCGTTTTTAGCATCAAAACTTCTTCCAAAAATTAATGATGTCCTGATGTTAGTCTTAATAGTTTTCTCACGGTTCTATGCAAACACTCAAACGACATGATCAAAACAACTTTATTTTTGCTGTTTCAAAACTAGTTTTGCAAGCTTGTGTATCACCATCAATTTCCACCCGTTTTCTTTGCGGAAGATTTAGAATATATATTTTTAATACATCGGCTTTATGCAAATGCACATTTAATTTGCTATATTTATTTTACCAACGACATACGCAAATCTTTGCTATGCAGTTTACGGAACGAGGTAAATATTAATGCTGGAACCACAAATAGGAATGCATGTCTTAGGAATTATTATTTTTCTTTTGTAGGGAAGGAAAACGTTGATATACCACTTGGAAACATGTCCGTTACCGATATAATTCCCATGGTATCTCTGCAGACATTATGTATAGATATTAGTAGAGTGGGCCGTAATTAATCTTACTGATTTAAAAATAAAGAAAAACAACCCCCTTCAACCGTAGTCGCCTTAGGAGATTATCAGGATTATTTTGCTTATGTTTTCCTTCCAAGTATGAAGCATACATCATTAGCACATGCCAGAGCTCCTGGAAGGGATTCTGCCTGTTAATTAATATGCATTATTAGCGTTCAGATAAATTTTCCGAATTGCTACATATCTGCTCCTCTAATTGTTTCGGTGTTTTCCGCACAGGATTACAACACCGAGCCGATGCATTTTTTTTCTTTTTTTTAATTGTAAGCACAAGTCCGAAATTCCTCATCTGCCATAAATTACTAGCGGCGTCCCTCCCCGGAAAACTTTGCCAGTGGTTTCTGACCTCCGACCTCGGCTCGCTCCGACCCACCCCCCTCCGCGCCAGCGCTCACCAACCCTTAAATTCCTGATCCGCGTGCCAAAATATTTGCGTCTAATTCGTCATTTCCGGGTCGGCCGTTTATTACTGTCTCCCGCCCGCCCTTCGCACTCGACTCCGCCGGCAAGTTAGCGGCGCTGTAATGCGCAGGGCGCCAGGAATCCTACTCCCCGTGCGCGCCCAACATCGCGAATACTCGCCCCTCGAACACGCATTCCATTCACCGTTACTTCCAACTTGTCTGAAGCCCTGCTGAAGTTCTACTTCCGGGATATCCCTCCGCCTCACGCAGCCATAGCTTAGCTAAGCTGGAAAATTTCACCAAAGGGACTACACACCGCATTCTTGAGCACTCAGTTGAATAATATTTTGCATAAGAACTATTTCTTACTAGGCATTATTATTACCAACACGTATATTTCCTCGCCGTCTTCATTCAAATTAATTTTTAATGAAATATTATTATTTACAGATAACGTATAAAAAAAGTTCAATCTAACCAAAATTAAGGTACTTGTATGTTTACGCGAGTATAAAACTCTTGTGATACATGTACTATTTAAAAAACAAACAAACACGTCACAGATTGAATGATTTTTCAAAGGTTTGATATCAAAATGCAAAGAAACCGCGAATATACTATAGAGATTTTCCTATAGGAGATGACGCGTTTAGCATTCTGGAGGCACTTCTGTAAACCTTGAAAACGAATGTTCCTCTTGGACTCCCGTATGTAAAATATCTTGGGCTGTGATGTCGGCTAGTACTGAATAAGTTCTTATGGCAGTACAATCTTAAGGCTCTGTCTCATTCGCCATGTTGAATTTTCCATTTGTGTGTCATATAATTCTTTCCAGTTAAGTAACTTAATATTTCTTTTTATAGTACGTTTGCATTTTGCAAATGCTTTCAAATGTAGTCACCAAATTTTTCCCACCCATTATTTGGTATTTGTTAAACAACAATAATCTATTGATAATTTTTTAAAAAATGCTGCACTAATTAACGTATCAATTATTCGACAAAAGTTCGAATTTATTATATGGTCTACAGCGTAATATATATTGGCATAGTGGTACAGTCGCAGTTTCAAAATATGGGTCTCAACATGGCGTGTGAATCGTGTATTGGAAATATCTTATTTACCGTGACTCACATCGGTATAGTTTTGGATAAGTAGTTTGTGAATATGAAATAGTAGTACTAAATATTTATTGNTCACATCGGTATAGTTTTGGATAAGTAGTTTGTGAATATGAAATAGTAGTATTAGATATTTATTATAAAAATTTCGTCAAACTCTGCTATATATGATTTTCGCGATTATAATTTAAACAGTTATTCAATCACCATTGGCTCTGAAAAGATTTTCAACGTCATAAATCTGTTGCATAAAGGGGATCTGTGAAGTGTTATAAATTAGCATCCGTTATTAAACATATTAAACAGATAGCGCCAAACTCGTCTATACAAACAAGAATAGTTGGTTATATGTTTATTATATTTTAAACTATGTGACTGGTGTCAGAAATAATGTACGTACTATTTAGTTCGAATAAATCGCAGGAGAGGCTAGGGCATGCGTATAGGATAGAATACGCCCTCTTTTATTCGTCTCTCATTTTTGTGACGTAATAATAATAATTTTTTTAAGGAACTTCTACATGGAACAATACGTTTTCAGTGCCGCTATACGCTGCATTTATGNCTATACAAACAAGAATAGTTGGTTATATGTTTATTATATTTTAAACTATGTGACTGGTGTCAGAAATAATGTACGTGCTATTTAGTTCGAATAAATCGCAGGAGAGGCTAGGGAATGCGTATAGGATAGAATACGCCCTCTTTTATTCGTCTCTCATTTTTGTGACGTTATAATAATAATAATTTTTTTAAGGAACTTCTACATGGAACAATACGTTTTCAGTGCCGCTATACGCTGCATTTATGGAAACGCCTTCAGATAACTCATCATCTGACTTAACCAACACCTATAGATCGAACTTCAGCTTTCTCTGCAATCGTAACAAGCTGGAAAGACTGCCAGTGTTCTCGATGATCGGAAGCAGTAATGTGACATCAGATGACGTGCTGGCTGAAAGTCACTCGGCATCGAAACCTGCGAGTGTCGGAATCCGGCTCCTGTAGTTCTCGTAGTATCAACACTTAATGATGCGTAACGCAACGAATGAGTGTAGTCGTAGAACAAAGACGAAAGCACCCTTCTGGTGGCTGCATCCCCCGTATTCAACTCGCCATGTTTTTATGACACTCTCTGGAAGCTTCTCCAGGTTTGCCGATTCCTGTCTTCTTTGCAGTTCTTTGTAGTTCTGGTCTGCCTCGCGTTGGTGAAGAGATGCTTGAGTCTGCTAAATACTTATGTTCATTTCAGTTGACGAAGTCTTCGTGTTGGGTAAAAACAAATCTAAGGGAATACGAAACATTCAGTTGAGTTAACTTTTCATGCTCGTATTCGTGTGGTATTTTGTTAGCTCAAACAAATAATTTTGTCGGAGTGCCTTCATTTTCGATTGCATGCTGATTGGTATCTGAGCTTTCCTTAAATTCGCATTTCATCTCCTAAATCCATCTGGCGACTGTATTTATTTTGGACGTCGCTTCATGACGCAACAACAGGGGAAGAAACTGGAAAAAAAAAATTATCAGAAAAAAATTATTGCCGCTTTTTGGAAAATGTTTTGCAAGAGACACTTGAACTATTCGAAGTAGTCGGTTATAATTATTGACGTACGATGTTCTGTGGTAGAATCGTTCAACCGTAACTAAGCATGGGAAATTGGTATAATCTTTTTCTCGGTAAATAAAGTTAAATTTTTAATTATGCATAGAAACAATAAAAGCCTTAATACAGAGAGCTCCAAAACATATACTCATGGACTTGCTGTTCAAAATTTGGGTCATAACGTGGCCAGGTATCAAACCATCGACGGTTAGACTACTCTGCCATCAGCAGTTAACGGCTGCTGCGTTTGATTTGTTTTTTCTACAGCTCTGTAGTCCTCAGTACCCTCAGTACCTGGAAGCACGTGTTGAAATCACGTCGGAAACATCAGTCATGACTACGGCCATGACTGGGGCCGCGGTGGTTAAGTGTGTAGTGGACACGTCTCCCGCCAGGGCGATCTGGACCATATCACTGGCAGGGCTACGTCCTAGTTTTCGCGTGTGGCAAACCTGGCAGACGTTGCCGTTGGCTGGTAAAGTTTTCTCCGGGTGCTCCGTGTCTCCTTGTCGTTCCATCCACGTCGGCGCTGCATTTCACGGACTCATATCACGTCACTCTTTATCGCGTATTATCCACACCATAGTGTGCATTCCTCACAAGAAATTTACGTATTGGCAGCTTTGATTAAAAAAAAAGTATTTCAATGTTTTTTTCTCTGAAAGGGAACACGCGTCTCGTTACTAATTTAATTATTATCGTTACTGCTTTTTTGTCTAGTAACAAGGAAACTGGCAGGCTGTGAGAACAAAACATTTCTCGCAGTAGTACATTCCCAGCCAACATAATCATACAGTTTTGTAACACATTCTTTGAAGTTTTAGGATCGAATTTCGAAATAAGAGACGGCTGTATGCTTATCAAGAAAAACTTATATTCCGTAAATATGAGATAAATAACAAAACGAGTGTCTTTCTTGCCGGTAGACGCCAGACATATCAATTAATTTAAATCAGAAGAAGAAAAAAACTGTTACTACACTCATTGCGGTAAAATTATCGCACCCAAGAGAAATCGAAGTGGAATGGAACTTGGCACAGGCAATAGAATTATGTAAATAACTGCTTACAATATAAAAACAAATGGGCTATTTATTTACGGGAAATTGTACAGTTCAAAAGTACATTTTTAGCACATCGTTACACCACCCAAGCGTTGATACATGAGGCATGAAGTCAGAGACGTCTAATGATATCCTTTAGAATATTTTCTAACGGTTGTGGTAACTGCCGTCCTAGCTGTCTCCGTAACTGTTCTATAGGAGACAATTGCGAATACCAAGGATGGATGTTGACTGTACGTAACCAGTCCTGGGAAATCCTTGCTGGATGTAACTGGGCATTATCCTGTTAAAATTTATTTTTATTGGAGCCACGCCACCGAGGGAATCTCCCGCCACTTGGACAGTTTCGACCGAACTGTGCGACAGTGTTAACTGGAAGTAGTGGACACGTTTGGGGACATATTCGTGCTGTAGCCTCGGTGGCGTGGCTCCAATGTCTAATGATATCATTTTCAGAATATCTTCTAACGGTTGTTGCAACTGCCGTCCCAGCTGTCTCCATAACTGTTCTATAGGAGACTATTGCATTCAGTGTTTCCCTGATCACGACTAGAGAAGATCGAGAATCATAAGGTGTTGCTTCCCACGCCATGACGTCATCAGTTTGGGTGGTATGATGAAGTCCGGACTTGTGGTGCTACCCGATTACGACAAGACTGCAAACGAGGTCGTTGTTGTCGGAAATGTAAGTCTACTTCTGCAAGTCGCCTCAAAACAGAGCGTGAGGAAACAGGAGTCGGCAGCGAAGCCGCTGCATTTCTGTGATTGGTGGAAAGAGACGCTGTTGTTCGAGCTTGTAACTGTCGGACGATGGAAAAGTACTCTCTTCTGACGGTGTTTCTAGGTCGCCCCAGCGCCTGCCGCACGAATACGTGTCCACTACTTCCAGTTAACACTGTCGCGCAGTTCGGTCGAAACTGTCCAAGTGGCGGGATATTCGACGGAACGACCACCCTGACTCTCATAACAGAACGATTTGCTCTCTTTCAAACCCTTTAAGTTCACACTTGTGTCAAATGCGCCGCCGAGACATGCCATTTACCTACTCTCTGAAGTTTACTCTACGTGGACACTGGGTATAGCCTGTTCGTAGTATCTTACCACTTTGTTGAATCAAACCTTTGAAAAATCACCCCATGTATGATGTGTTTGGTATTTTCTTTAACATGTGATGCACACCATTCGTTTTAAACTTCTGTTAACGTAAAAGTCTCATATTTTTGGTTAAATTTAACTTTACATATAAATTAAAATTAAAATTTATACATTGTGATATTACTTTTTTAAGCTAATATGAATTAAAACGGGGAGAAAATAATCATGTTAGCAATGCCTTGTAAGAAATAGTCCCCATGCAAAGGTTTATTAAACTGAGTTCGCACAAATTCGGTGCGTTGTCCTTTCAGCGTAATTTTCTAGATTTCGTTAAGCTTTGCTTACACGACGTGGAAGAACAGCCTGGATGTAGAACTTTAACAGGGTTTCAGAAAAATTTGTAAGTGACCATTAATGGACTATATACTGCACATAGCTTAATGCTACGGTCGTTCACGTTATCAGGGCTGTATCAGGGCTAACTTCATTCAGCATGTCAATTTTCGCCTCTTGCTGATATTTTGTTCTATGTGTGGATAATCGTACGGCAGTGAGTGCANGTAATAATAATAATTTTTTTAAGGAACTTCTACATGGAACAATACGTTTTCAGTGCCGCTATACGCTGCATTTATGGAAACGCCTTCAGATAACTCATCATCTGACTTAACCAACACCTATAGATCGAACTTCAGCTTTCTCTGCAATCGTAACAAGCTGGAAAGACTGCCAGTGTTCTCGGTGATCGGAAGCAGTAATGTGACATCAGATGACGTGCTGGCTGAAAGTCACTCGGCATCGAAACCTGCGAGTGTCGGAATCCGGCTCCTGTAGTTCTCGTAGTATCAACACTTAATGATGCGTAACGCAACGAATGAGTGTAGGCGTAGAACAAAGACGAAAGCACCCTTCTGGTGGCTGCATCCCCCGTATTCAACTCGCCATGTTTTTATGACACTCTCTGGAAGCTTCTCCAGGTTTGCCGATTCCTGTCTTCTTTGCAGTTCTTTGTAGTTCTGGTCTGCCTCGCGTTGGTGAAGAGATGCTTGAGTCTGCTAAATACTTATGTTCATTTCAGTTGACGAAGTCTTCGTGTTGGGTAAAAACAAATCTAAGGGAATACGAAACATTCAGTTGAGTTAACTTTTCATGCTCGTATTCGTGTGGTATTTTGTTAGCNAAACAAATCTAAGGGAATACGAAACATTCAGTTGAGTTAACTTTTCATGCTCGTATTCGTGTGGTATTTTGTTAGCCCAAACAAATAATTTTGTCGGAGTGCCTTCATTTTCGATTGCATGCTGATTGGTATCTGAGCTTTCCTTAAATTCGCATTTCATCTCCTAAATCCCTCTGGCGACTGTATTTATTTTGGACGTCGCTTCATGACGCAACAACAGGGGAAGAAACTGAAAAAAAAATTATCAGAAAAAAATTATTGCCGCTTTCTGGAAAATGTTTTGCAAGAGACACTTGAACTATTCGAAGTAGTCGGTTATAATTATTGACGTACGATGTTCTGTGGTAGAATCGTTCAACCGTAACTAAGCATGGGAAATTGGTATAATCTTTATCTCCGTAAATAAAGTTAAATTTTTAATTATGCATAGAAACAATAAAAGCCTTAATACAGAGAGCTCCAAAACATATACTCATGGACTTGCTGCTCAAAATTTGAGTCATAACGTGGCCTGGTATCAAACCATCGACGGTTCGACTACTCTACCATCAGCAGTTGGCGGCTGCTGCGTTTGCTTTGTTTTTTCTACAGCTCTGTAGTCCTCAGTACCCTCAGTACCTGGAAGCACGTGTTGAAATCACGTCGGAAACATCAGTCATGACTACGGCCATGACTGGGGCCGCGGTGGTTAAGTGTGTAGTGGACACGTCTCCCGCCAGGGCGATCTGGACCATATCACTGGCAGGGCTACGTCCTAGTTTTCGCGTGTGGCAAACCTGGCAGACGTTGCCGTTGGCTGGTAAAGTTTTCTCCGGGTGCTCCGTGTCTCCTTGTCGTTCCATCCACGTCGGCGCTGCATTTCACGGACTCATATCACGTCACTCTTTATCGCGTATTATCCACACCATAGTGTGCATTCCTCACAAGAAATTTACGTATTGGCAGCTTTGATTAAAAAAATGTATTTCAATGTTTTTTCTCTGAAAGGGAATGCGCATCTCGTTACTAATTTAATGATTATTGTTACTGTTTTTTGTCCAGTAACAAGAAAACTGGCAGGCTGTGAGAACAAACATTTTTCGCAATAGTACATTCCCAGCCAACATAATCATACAGTTGTGTAACACATTCTTTGAAGTTTTAGGATCGAATTTTGAAATAAGAGACGGCTGTATGCTCATCAAGAAAAAGTTATATTCCGTAAATATGAGATAAATAATAAAACGAGTGTCTTTGTTGCCGGTAGACGCCAGACATATCAATTTATTTAAATCAGAAGAAGAAAAAAACTGTTACTACACTCATTGCGGTAAAATTATCGCACCCAAGAGACATCGTAGTGGAATGAAACTTGGCACAGGCAATAGAATTATGTAAATAACTGCTTACAACATCAAAACAAATTGACGATTTATTTAGGCAAAATTGTACAGTTGAAAAGTACATTTTTTTAGCATATCGTTACACCATCCAAACGTTGATCCATGAGGCATGGAGTCTGAGACGTCTAATGGTATCCTTTAGAATATTTTCTAACGGTTGTTGCAACTACCGTCCCAGCTGTCTCCATAACTGTTCTATAGGAAACAATTGCGAAGACCAAGGATGGATGTTGACGGTACGTAACCAGTCCTGGAAAATTTTTGCTGGATGTAACTGGGCATTATCCTGTTATAAATTTTCTTATTGGAGCCACGCCACTTAGGGAATCTCGTGAGGCTGCAGACTCTCTTAAACAGACCGTTTTGCCTTCAGTGTTTCCCTGATCACGACCAGAGAAGATCGAGAATCATAAGGTGTTGCTTCCCACGCCATGACGTCATCAGTTCGGGCGGTATGATGAAGTCCGGACTTGTGGTGCGACCCGATTACGACAAGACTGCAAACGAGGTCGTTGTTGAAGGAAATGTACACTGAAGAGCCAAAAAAACTTGTACACCTGCCTAATATCGTGTAAAGTCCCCCCCCCGGCCCCCGCGNAAATGTACACTGAAGAGCCAAAAAAACTTGTACACCTGCCTAATATCGTGTAGCCCCGGCCCCCGCGAGCACGCAGAAGTGCGCAAGACGACGTGGCATGGACTCGACTAATGTCAGAAGGTATGCAGGAGGGCATTGAAATCTGCGCCAATTTGAGAAAATGTTGTACGTCGGTCACTTTTAATGATTCTCGTCAGTGGTCGCTTGCCCCGTTCGTTCACGATCTTTACCCGTCCGCAGCGATGTCGAAGATTTGATGTTTTACTGGATTCCCGATATTCACGGTACACTCGTGAAATGGTGGTATGCGAAAATCCAAATTTTATCGCTACCTCGGAGATGCTATGTCCCATCTCTCGTGCGCTGGCTATAACACCACGTTCAAACTCACTTAAATCTTGATAACCTGCCATTGTAGCAGCAGTAACCGATCTAGCAACTTTGCCAGACGCTTGTTGTCTTATATAGGCGCTCCCAACCGCATCGCGTTACTCTGATTGGTTCCATACCTCTGTTATTTGCATACGCACGCCTATACCAGTTTTTTGTGGCTCTCCATTGTAAGTCTACTTCTGCAAGTCGCCTCACAACAGAGCGTGAGGACACAGGAGTCGCCAGCGAAGCCGCTACATTTCTCTGGTTGGTGGAAAGAGACGCCGTTGTTCGAGTTTGTAACTGTCGGACGATGAAAAATTACTCTCTTCTGGCGGTGACTCTAGGTCGCCCCAGCGTCTGCCGCACGAATACGTCCCCAAACGTGTCCTCTACTTCCAGTTAACACTGTCGCGCAGTTCGGTCGAAACTGTCCAAGTGGCGGGAGATTCGACGGAACGAACGACCGCCCTGCTTGCCATAACAGAACGATCTGCTCTCTTTCAAACCCCGTAAGTTGTTTACACTTGTGTCAAATGCGCTGCCGAGACATAACATTTACCTACTCTCTGAAGTTTACTCTACGTGGACACTGGGTATAGCCTGTTCGCAGTATCTTACCACTTTGTTGAATCAAACCTTTGAAAAATCACCCCATGTATGACGTGTTTGGTATTTTCTTTAATGTGCCATGTACCCCATTAGTTTCAAACTTCTGTTGACGTAAAAGTCTATTATTTTTGGTTAAATTGAACTTTACATATACATTATAATTAAAATTTATACACTGTGACATTACTTTTTTAAGTTAATATGAATGAAAACGGGGAGAAAATAATAATGTTAGCAATGCCTTGTAAAAGGAACAGTCCTCATGCAAAGTTTTATTAAACTGAGTTCGCACAAATTTGGTGCGTTGTCCTTTCAGCGTAATTTTCTAGATTTAGTTAAGCTTTGTTTACACGACGTGGAAGAACAGCCTGGATGTAGAACTTTAACAGGGTTTCAGAAAATTTGAAAGTGACCATTAATGGACTATACATATACTGCACACAGCTTCATACTTCGATCGTTCACGTTATCAGCGCTGTATCAGAGCTAACGTCATTCAGCATGTCAATTTTCGCCTCTTGCTGATATTTTGTTCTATGTGTGGATAATCGTACGGCAGTGAGTGCATTTCATAGCCCCTCGGGTTTCCAGGTATTTATTTAAAAGTATTTTTTTGTAATAAGTGCGTTATAAAGAGAGAATCGTTTAAGATTCCTGCTAAATATAAAATTTTTTTATGTTACCTCGTCTCGCATAGTATATTTGAAAAATTATTTTCCAGTGTGGTATCCAAGAGGAACGTGTGTCGCGTGCAGGTGGGTGGGGGCGGTGTTTGAGCTCGCACCGACAGAGCAGGCGTTGAACGTGAGAGCTTGGTTGAACCATTTCACACTCAACTTAATTTTCCGTACGATGAATGAAGACGAATACACTTCACTATGGAGAATGCTGGGACTACATAGCAAAATAATACTTAGGAATATCTGATAGCTACTAAAACAAAGAAAAAAGCGAAAGAGAAAACCGTACAATTCCTCTACTTAATTTCTCTCTCAACAACAATTTTTTTTANTACACTTCACTATGGAGAATGCTGGGACTACATAGCAAAATAATACTTAGGAATATCTGATAGCTACTAAAACAAAGGAAAAAGCGAAAGAGAAAACCGTACAATTCCTCTACCTAATTTCTCTCTCAACAACAATTTTTTTTTTATGTGTTTACCCTAAGACCACAGTGAGACTTTTTTTTTTTGCGCTCAGTAAAATATTTTTTCTAAAGTATTGAGCCCGGCGCACACGGGACAATTTTTCCCGTGAGTTTCGCTAAGATCTAATTTGAGAGCTAGGTTGTCAAAGAGCTATCTACGTAACTTGGTTACTTGCGGAATCCGTCACTGGTTTTGCCGCACACGGTATGGGGAAGCTGTCGTCGTCTTTCGCCTCTCTCAAACACGCTGCATCGTATTACAAGCACCAGGAAGCGACCGCCTCAAGAACACAGAAGTGAAATCGCCGCTTATCGCACGGATAACAGCCGCACACGCTAGCAAAATGGCGTCACAAGCCAGCAACATCTCGGAACGCCGTTTGCCAACCAGCGCACGGTAACTTAACTTGCCAGCCGGGCAGCCCCAGCCAATAGCGGACCTTTCGCAGCTCTCAGTTAGTTAGCAATTCAGAGCCTCGCACAGCCAATCAGCGAGTGGTGAACGCCATTCTGCTGGCGTGCGTGGCTTGTAGTTCGCTGTTTCTCATCTGTACTGTTAAGTTTTCTGTGACAAATCGTTCGCTGTTCGTCTGAAGTTGCCGTGGCTCAGCGGGGAAAAACCAGCGCGCGACGGAACTATATAAGAGCCACAAAGTTGCGCGCGCACGGGTTGTGCGGTGCGGAACTGACATATCAGGGGCCTGGGAGGGAGGGGGCGAGACGGGCCGAGTTTTGGCACGCAACGCGGCCTCCCCTTTTAAATGATGGCTCCGTATGAAAGGATGATGTGGGGGTTGGAGCGGTTTTGGTCAAGAGCGGGCATGGGCGGTTCCGGGTCGGTGGTGGGTGGCAGAGTTAGTAAGGTTTGGTGGGAAGGTGCTGAGAGTTGGACGCAGACAACGCTGAGCTAGTTTGGAGAGGGAGAGATAGGGAGAGAGACAGATAGGGAGAGATAGAGAGAGAGAGGGAGGACGAGTTAAGGTTCATCCTCGCAGCAGGCATTACGAAACTCTTACTTTTTATGAACCAGACAGCGGTCAATGAGGCGGGAAAGATACGGTTATCACTCGAAAGCTCTGCCCCTCCCAAAAAAAAACCAACGCTGAAGACGGGCAGAAGGGTGAACGCTGGCACGTTTCATAAAATATCCCCCCCCCTCCACCATCCACCAATTGCAGAACATTTTTTTTCCGCGGAGATTTTGCGAAGAAGTAACAGGCGCGGCAGTTTGCCAGTTACCAGGGACAAGTTTCGCCCGCTTTCTAGCCAGAACTTTTTGGGTAATAAAGTACGCTCCCCCTGAAACACACGACTTTAGCAGTTACGTAGCGTAACGAAATGTACCGTCTTGAAGGCATAAAAATATCGCCTGTGACGATTTTTCCCCGGCGTGGCGTAGGCTGCGGATGAGTCGACGAAGGCTGAAAATACGGCCGTACTGGTTGCATAACGTATGCGTAAAAATGACCAGGTACTCGTGGGGAAACGGCATCGTGCCGTTGACGCGTCGATGTTGATTTTCGTGGCTGAGGTCGCCAAGGTGTTGAGATTCAATCTGTGAAGCTCCGTGTTCGAAGTTCAGATAAACCACGGGTGTATGTGCAACTTTTAATGTTTAACGCGTTCCATCGATCGTAACTCAGGCATTAAAATGGGGTCGTTAATAAGTCAGTCCTTATTCTTATCCTTCTTACCAAACATTGTATGAATCTAAGTAAATAATATTAACTTGAAAGTAGGTGCATATTTTGACTCAGTTCAGAATATAGTGTATTCTTGATTCACCTATATTAGNAATCTGTGAAGCTCCGTGTTCGAAGTTCAGATAAACCACGGGTGTATGTGCAACTTTTAATGTTTAACGCGTTCCACCGATCGTAACTCAGGCATTAAAATGGGGTCGTTAATAAGTCAGTCCTTATTCTTATCCTTCTTACCAAACATTGTATGAATCTAAGTAATTAATATTAACTTGAAAGTAGGTGCATATTTTGACTCAGTTCAGAATATAGTGTATTCTTGATTCACCTATATTAGNATAATATTAACTTGAAAGTAGGTGCATATTTTGACTCAGTTCAGAATATAGTGTATTCTTGATTCACCTATATTAGCTTACGTGTTTCAATTTTGTTTGTGACTGTGACTGGATGGTATAAAACCAAACCCTAGAACCTAAAAGCAGTGGAACAGTCTTAATAAATGTGCATCCAAATCCCTTGATCGGCGAGAAACTGCGTTAGAAAAATGTGTCACTTCTTCGTAGACACATATTATAACAATTCAAAGTTTGTATTTCTTTTATTAACGTCCTCCGTTTAACGTTTCAAGTATTTAAATAGTAAATGAACAAAAATAAACATAATTAATTAACTGCGATGCGGAGTCTGAATTGTTTCATGTTGTCTGGAAATTTGGTGCGTGTAAAGGCAGGTCAAATAGAAAAAAAAACTCGATTCAAGACTACCGGAAGCGGCCCGGGCAACAATCGTGAGTTACGAGCCACGACGTTTCCAGCGGCGGGGATCGAGCTTAGGGGTGCCGACCCGGGGATGAGTTCACCGACCTTTACACTGAAGGTATGCGTGTGTGAGCTAGCTGGTTGGAAGAGTCCGAAGAAGGGTATTGGGGGGGGGGAGGCTGCAAGAGCCTCGACGTCTGTCGACGGTACCGAAGTGTGTCAGAAGGAAACCGTCGATCAGGATAGGCAGTGAACCCGCGTGCAGAAGTATAATTATAACACTCCCCCCCTCCCCAGCTCTAGCACTTGTAAAAAAACACTTGTCAACCATCCCCTCCTTCCTCATCGTCCTGAATCGCAGTCCTGACCCTGGACCGCGGGTCGTTAGGCGGCGTGATTTACACGGCGCCCCGTGGGTGACGCATNCCCCCCCAAACCGCACGGCCGTTGATCAGATTTTCGCCAGCCAAGTCGCTGGTCTATAATCGTCCGTCGCCGGAAGACGCACACACCTTGCCCGACCTCCCGCGTCAGTGTTGAAAAGAGCGAAACGTGCGCGGACGAGACGGGAGCCGCGGTGGTGTAGTGGTTAGACTACTCGCTTCCGGACGATGCCGCTGGTCGGCTATGCGCCCAGTAAAGTGGGTAACTACGGATTAAAAGTAGTTCAATTACTTGACGTTGAATTTAAAATGTTGGGTAAACATTTGTTTATAATCAAATTATTTATTTTACTTTATATTTATAATGCATATTTATAGGTGTACGAATAATCAAATTGGTAATTTATTTATTTCCCTGACAACTTCACTGTTTCCCTCGACTGGCGTATGAACGATGTGATCAGACCCATGGCAATGTTAATTTTACACATAAGTATAATAATAATACAAAGTATGCGTACAAGCATAACTTAAGAAGGGCTTTTAGAAGAGCTCAGTTTACCGTACGTAACCTATATATATATATATGATTTTAGTACTTAAAGCAATATTGGTAATAGTCATATATTTATATGACTAATATGACAATATAAATATATATATATTTATATAGATAAATGTATGCTTGTGTAGGTCTACGATTCAAAGAAATCATCAATATTTCCACGTGACGGAACGGTACACAATTGGAGAACAAGAACGTTAGTAGTGCTTTCANTTCAAAGAAATCATCAATATTTCCACGTGACGGAACGGTACACAATTGGAGAACAAGAACGTTAGTAGTGCTTTCAAAAAGTACTCAACTGTGTACCAGCTATGAACTTAAGACAATGTCATTTTAATTCCAAAATACAGATTTTTTTTTTACACTAATCGCGTTGTGGAACTTGTTTGGGTAGGTAAGTCAAGCCTCTCCCAGTAATACGTGTGTATTACTGGGAGAGTAATGAGTTAGTCTACTGTAAGTTCCACGTTAAGCCCCGGACGCACGTGTAGTTTATGTTACTAGCGCCTCTGCTCTAAATGTCCATTTTTGGCTACACAGAAAAAGTCTAATGTTGTGGCAACAGTATTAATGTTACTACAACATTAATTTTTTGTTATCTGTGAGCCGTCAGTAACTAATGNTCTAATGTTGTGGCAACAGTATTAATGTTACTACAACATTAATTTTTTGTTATCTGTGAGCCGTCAGTAACTAATGGTGCTGTTAATGCCATATAAGTTTATACTATCAATTTTTCTGTAATGTTAAGCATTTTGTGACATTATTACCTCCTTAGAAGTATAATTATCTGCGTTCTGGCATCATGTATTATAAATGAAACACAGAGGGGATAGGGGATAGGAGCCAGGTCCGCCATGTGGTGACGTCACCCAACCGCCATATTGGATCTGGCTGACCTTGACATTGACCAATGGCCTTAATCCTCGGACCGTGACCTTGAAGACCTTCAAATCAAAATTCTAAAAAATTGCAGAAAAATTATAAAATTCTAAAAAATTCCAAAAAAAATTAAAAATAATTTAAAAAAATCATGAAAAATTCCCTCTTTGTCAAATGAAAAATACATTGTACCAGAACGCATATAATTATGGTACTCTCCTTACTGCACTGGCAACATTAAGGTGGTGTTTATTTTGCGGCAAAACTAATTTTGTGTTGAACTTATGTTAACATTTGTGCTAAAAATTTCCTTTTAGCTTTTTGATTTAAATGCATTCAGATGTAAAATAAATTAAAGTACTATTATTTTGTCACAAAAAAGGATATTACCAAAGAAAAGAAATTTACATCTCGAACCCGGGCCGTGAGCTCTTATTGTACTTTACTTCATTGAACCCCGACGTCGTACCAACTACGCTGTCATTAAGTATCTGACTTAGCTTCGTATTGAAAGTAGAACATAACGACAAACTGCAGTTCTCTTTCGTGTATATATATTCATAATTGGCATGCGTAAACTGATTTGCAAGGCTTGAGAACTGGTCTACGCTACATTCAGTTCTCATACACTGTTTTAAAATTTAAATATAGTGGTTTCGTGTTACGAGGTTACCACTGTTCACTTCTATCCGCATTTATTTACAAAGCGAAGTCAGTATAACCTTGTGTTGGTTGGACATTTCTTTAATGTCACAGTAACACAACATATTTTGTTCTTCCTGTTAATTTTAGCGTATTACAACTTTTGGTTGCGGCAACATTACTTATAGGCTTTGTTAACATTAACACTTAAATAGTATGTTTTTATTACAGGAATATAAGACTTTTTAAATTTTTAACATTGTGTAACTTTGTCACAACATAAACGATTAAAGAAATGCTTCAGAAGCCATTTTTTTTTGTTGCAGCAATATTTAACTTTTTTCTGTGTACTTCACACTTTTCTGAAGCACTGCTCAAGTTCTACTNTCAAATTTTTAACATTGTGTAACTTTGTCACAACATAAACGATTAAAGAAATGCTTCAGAAGCCATTTTTTTTTTGTTGCAGCAATATTTAACTTTTTTCTGTGTACTTCACACTTTTCTGAAGCACTGCTCAAGTTCTACTTCCAGGATATTCCTCCGCCTCATGCAAACAATTCGTAACCGAGTTTGGAAAATTACACCAGAGGGCCAACGCACCACATTCGTGAGCACTCAGTGTAATAACATTTTGCAGAAGAACTATGTCTTACTAGGCATGACCAACACACATATTTCCTCTCTCGCTTTATTCATGTTAGTTATAATTGAAATATTATAATTTTTAGTTATAACATAGGTAAAAGTTCAATTTAACCACACATAAGATACTTTCATGTTATTACAAGTATAAAACGCTTGTGTTACATAACATATTTAGGAAACAATAAAACACGTTATACTTTGGGTGTTTTTTCAAAGGTGTGATTCAACCAGTGCGAAGAAACCGCGAATAGAATTTACTGTTTATTTCCGTCTCAGTAAACGTAGCCACAGCGCAACACTTTTATTTCGTGTAACACGTAGCCCGTAGGTCCTGTTTGCCGTATTCCCAGGACACGCCGATCCCTAACTCCTCCCGTGCTCTTCCAATCATCTGGAGGGGGGTGGGGGGCTGACGCCATCACAATGGCGTCTAGCTGCTGTACCCCGTATCCAGTGTACGCGGCCAACCCCTCTGCATTGTGCGATCCCCTTTCTCCTGTCGAACCACCCCACTCCTCCCCGCTATCATCACTTTTGTGTCGCTGCCGCCCGGCCCCTGCGGGGTAGGCCGGCCCGGCTGACATTTCCTTCCAAAGAGCATGGTGGCATTTTGGAGCGGTTCCACCCCTCACACCGCGGCGCTCCGAGCCCACAGGCCATCTCCCTGGAGACGGGAGGGTGGCGAATTAATTAAACTACTGGCCGCATCGCTGCGCCACGGGGCCCTCGTGCGCGTGCACGCGTACGTGCGTGCGTGCGTGCGTCGTGCGAGCGAAGGATCCCTGACGCATGGCGAGAACTCGGCGCTTGTCCGTGGTGCAAGCACGCACCGAGGCAAATGACGTCTCTCTTTGAACGAAACTCAGGTCTGTGCGCATTCTTTCACCGTCTCTGTTGCACAATCCTGGAAAGTGCTGCGGTGTCACGGAAGACAGTGTTAAGTAAAAAAATATCAGATTTTCAAGAGAGGCCAGAGAAAGTCTAGGGGTAATTAATCCGTTATTCCGACTTGAAACATTGCCCCCTATAACTTGATTTACAGTCATAACTCGGTTTTCCATAGTAGCTAATCGATAACAATGTCTACATATTCCTGGACATCAAACTAACAATTTTCTGACCTACCCTCTTTTCCACAAAACCAGAAAATATACCCGTAGAAGTAGGGAACTCGACCACTCTAACAACTTTTGAAAGCAATACTACCAAGTACATCGATAATATACGCGTATGATGACACACACATGCATTCACACATCACATAATGTTCGTTAATATTCGCTTTTTGTGATTATGTATTTCTAAGTATCCACACGCACTACCTCTACCTGCTGATTTATAATCCAATTAAATTAATCTGTAAGTTCTGTCCTGTGGATTTTTCAATTTATCTCAGTGATGAGATAAATCTTCGTCAGATCTTCATTCTCTGTGATGTGACATCAAATTTTTTCTCTTAAGTTATTGTAGGTTCCGCGCAGTTGTATGTATGTTTTGGTAGTTATGAATACGATATTTATGGCGGCGCTATTGTAATTTTAATTTCCCGAAAGATTAATTTGTGTCTAGTTCATGCTCAAGATACATAAATAGAAACGACATATCTTTTTTTTTTAAGCATTTAATGTATTTGAGTTATATTACTTCAGTTTCACCTGTATTTAATGTTTTTTTTTTAATGTTTATGCATGTGTACAATATGTTATACCAGGTTAAGTGTAAGAAAATGCATTCAAGCCTTAACTTCGGCAGTGCAAAGAAAATCAAAATAAAATTTGTTAAAATAAAAAATAATTAACGTCAGCACACATATTATTGGTTTTAGAGGGGGATCGATAGTGAGGAGAACTTTAGTATTCCCCATGTTTTGAAATACATGTTTAATAAAGTAGAACTGATCGACATGCCTGTAAAACAGTGTTCCAACTAATATACTGTTTTTTTCAGGAGTAACAGTGTTGTGTTAGCAAAATACCTTATTCCAGCACAATATCAATAAGATAAATTTACTTTGTCATTTTTCATTTTCATTCTTACCTTAAAATAGACTTGTTTTTATTTCTATGCGTCTGTTTCCGCAGGCCAGTTATTCCATAGTTTGCTTGCCAAGTAACTGAAAGAGTTTTTGTGTTTAGAGTGAAGTGGAGTGGAGAGATTTGGGCGGCTCTTAACATCGAGGTCTGGAGAGTCGATGACGGTGAAGCGAGGTGAGTATGGAGCAGCGCTGGAATGCAAAGGCGGGTGGGTACGGGAGATCCCCGAGAAAATCCACTGACCAACGGCATTATTCGGCACGATTCCCACATGAGAAAATACGGGAGTGACGCGGCCGGGAATCGAGCCCGGTTCGGCTAGGTGGGAGGCGAGTAATCTAACCACTACGCCACCTGGGCCCTTTTATGTTTAGAAATGCTGTGGTTGGGGACTCTAAGGTTCTTTTTGCGAGTGTGAAATGTTCATGATTCAGTATCAGCTGCCTATGCTTATTAATTGTGGGTTGCTCGTACTTTTTCACTTTGGCTACATGTTTGGTAAGTTAGAGACGTCTATCCCCTTATTGATGTCCAACCAGCCAAAACGTTGTCTTCGGTCAGGGGTTGATTTCGGAAGTAGGCCTGCTATATAACCTGTTTTTATTTATTTTTTTTCGCGAATGAAGATAGCGGAGTTGAGGAGGCGATAAGGGATGAAAAGGATGGTCAGGGCGACAGTAAACAACGGCGCATTCTTCACACGGCGTGATGTAAGGGTCGTGGGGACCTCTTAATGCCTGTCGATCCGTTACGTGTCTCCGGCTTCAGGGGCCACGAAAATATTTCAGTGGAAGGGGGTGCGCACCT
>NQII01006600.1:103823-121963 GCA_002778355.1 Clitarchus hookeri | reverse complement strand
CCGCCTACAATTTCTATGTCTCTTAGGAGCCTACAGTCCTGGCAAACATATTTCATAAGCAACCAATTTACAGTTCATGAAAAAAAATGTACATAGTTTTGGCCGGTTACTTAAATAGGCCTTAGGCTTGCCTTTTACTAAACGCAGAGCTTAATGCAGTTTTCTCTAACTTCAGCTATAAATCATCGCTTAGCCATCAAAATGTTTATCTTGCCGTTTTTTTTAAATTTTACTTCGTTTCTATGTAGCATTTAACGTTGAATTTTATAAACATTCCAGTAATTATGGCTTCTTGGACTGAAATAAATACGCTTACACGACAACTATTTCAAAAGCCATTTAGTTTACGAGAAAAAGTTGCCATATTNCTTGGACTGAAATAAATACGCTTACACGACAACTATTTCAAAAGCCATTTAGTTTACGAGAAAAAGTTGCCATATTTACGGTATTGTAACAAGTGAAATAAGAACACAAAAGTAATAAATTATGGCAGCATTCGTCTAGTTGGTAAAAAAGATATTAGATTGTGGGAAATGCACGCATGTGATTTCCCACTGAATCAAATTTATAAGATTTTCCAAAGTACATTACATAAATTTACATTGAATTCAATTACATATGTTTTTTAAAATCCAAACACAGTACAACGCGCAATAACAAAATGTACATTAATTAATTATATTTTGTCCTTAAGTATATCATTCTCGGGATCTGTGGACTGTTTGCTATAATATTTTTCTCAGTGCGTTATTGTATAAAAAGATATTTTTATTTGTATTGTAAGGAGGACGGTATGAATAAAGATAAAAGGCCTAGCGTATAGTTTTTTTATATATATATATTATACTTCCTAAGCAAACCAACCTATACGGGCTATGTTTGATGTGCGTTTTAGCTCTCGCAGCTCAGATTATACGTTAAGTTTGGATTACTTACAGCTACCGCCCTTCAATTAAATCTCCTATTTCTGCTGAAAATCGACTGATAAAATAAAAGCATAGTAGCTATTGGAGATAACACCCAACCACCAGAGAGTTTCTTCCCAATGTTGTTGAAGTCACAGATTATATATTATANGTAGCTATTGGAGATAACACCCAACCACCAGAGAGTTTCTTCCCAATGTTGTTGAAGTCACAGATTATATATTATAATAACAATTAATATAAGAGAAATGATGGGTTGAAACACTAAAACATTTTCATGTATTTAGCACCTCGGGAAATTGATTTTACTACAAAATCTGCGTAAAACCTTTTGTANTGTATTTAGCACCTCGGGAAATTGATTTTACTACAAAATCTGCGTAAAACCTGTTGTTAACTATGAAAGAATTCCAATATTTTTTAAATTTTATAACTTTTATTTAACACGTTTAGTGCAGAAGCAGATAAATATTGGTCTTCATAGCTGACTACGCAAACTTGCAGTAGAAAAATTTACCATTATTTACTTCAAGTGATAATACGGTAACTTCAAAGAGAGCAGTGTTTTTGCAAAGTAAGAGAAACTGAGAATGCGCCTCTTATCTTTAGATGACAGTTTTAACAAAAAAAAAAAAAATACAGGAGAACACGGTTTTCTTTTCACAGTTTACAAACAGTACGTCATCGACTCGCTCTGCTAGAATTATAAATTGTCTTCTTTCCCCCAATTCAAAAATACAATTTTTTTTTTAAGTACTGAACCAACCCGTAGGGTCGCAAACGGATAACCCTCGCATATGCTAAGAAATAAGAGAATGCAATGATTAAAAATAACTATCATTGCTTTCTGGGGACGGGACAGTAAAGCGTAAAAAGGGCGACGTGAAAGTGATTCCAGTTTTAAGCAAACTGGCGATTAATTTACACAACGACTTCTATTTCTTTCGGAACCGGAAGGGAGGTTTGAAAGCGCCTTACATACAAAATCATATCTAATATTGCAGCTAAATATGGCGCATACACCCTCAGATTACCGTCAAAACTACTCAGGAACATTATTATCTGAAGAAAACGCTTTTGTTATCTCGGCCACGACAGAACCTGAAGTGAGCAAATAACAAGTGGGATTTCATTGCGATTGAATCCATGAAATCTTAGTTATCTAGTGCCAAAGGTTGTTCAGGGTTAATTGAGCACTTTTGAAATCAACCTCTGAAATATGTAACTGCCCCTAAACCTGCATGTATGTTATCGGGCGCAATGATTGGAATGCGTCCACTAAGGTTGGTAACGGCAGAGGGAAAGTGATTTCATGTCTTGACGTTAAATTAAAAGTGTCGTGCAAACATATGTGAATACTTAAATGATTCCTTTCGCTTTCTGCTTTTTTTTTAATTCATGTAACTTTAAAAATTATCAAATTTTTAAAATATATACTTTTATGATAATTCCACAGTTTTTATTAACTGACGCTTGATCAGGCCGGCGTAAATGTTAATTTTACATATGGTGGAGGAATACACAATGTGCAGATAAGTAGAACTTAAGCAGGGTTTTCAAATGTGCTCACTTTATCGTGAACAGCCTATTGAAAAAAAAATTCAATGTAATTGTTGAAAATGACTTGTAAATAATTATTCAGAAGTCTTTATATAATTACGGAACAATGTTTTCTCAGTAATGGACTGTCCGTGGTATTCTCACCATTTGGTTTTTGCTATCGCTTGTCTTGGCCAGTCATTCCTCGACACTTAAGTGATAACGAGCAGACTAAAAATAATAATATGTTTTATGTAAAGTGCAGCTTCTATGCGGCTCTTTTTGTAACCAACCCTTACGCTGAAATGCTGTAGGTTCCTCCTTTAGTGAAGAAGAAAAACTTTCTTTGAACCAACTGCCTAATTCGATGTCAAACGAAGGTCCAAAGATTCTCTGCACATTAATGTGTTACTTATTAATAATACTGTTTACTAGGAAGTTTATCATAAAGATGGGTACGGTAGAGCCTTCATTTTAAATTTGAAATATGCAGCGCAAAGTTACCCTGAATTGGCGCTAAGTTATCCCAAATGACGGTACACCAAAACGTAAAACATATGATATATACTGACATCATTTACACACCTTTAAAAAGCAATAATAATGTAGGATAAATTATCGGGCTCAGTTAACATTCTTGAAATATTTAATGCGTACTTTATATCGCGCCATACTTTGACGTTGCACGCATTTAATAAGGTTTTTATACAGTACGTTTTCCCGAAAAAAAAAAAAAAAAAATTGACAATCGCTCGGAAAGTCTGCCAGTAAAAAGGCTTAACATTTGTTATTCAAACATACATAATCTCTTTTGTGTGTAGTTGTAATTTGCCGGTTAAGTGGCTTGGAAAAATTTGTAAACCAGCCATTTATTATTGATAATACGTCTCGACGGGATTCTGCCATGAAGCGGCTTAACAAAATTTGGTACCTCAATTCTACCTCATTCTGTAGAAAAGAACCAACCCACAAAATTTAAAGAAATGAGTCAACCACATAAATTGAATCGCTGTATTCCATTCAAAATTCAACTGAAAAGACCCAGCTTGATCCAATTGACTATTAATTAGAGACCCGAAAATTTCACGTATTCATCATTCAGCTACAAGCTAGACTTCAGAATGCTTTCCATACTACAGTTTCAGTAGTTAGTTGTTGGGGCCACGGTGGTGTAGTGGTTAGATTGCTCGCCTCCTACTACGGCGAACCGGGTTCAATCCCCGGCCGGCCCACTAACGGATTTTCGGAAGTGGGAATCGTGCTGGACGATTCCGTTGGTAGGCGAGTTTTCTCGGGGATCTCCCGTGCCCCCACGCCCCTTCATTCCGGGGGCTGCTCCACTTCACCCTCATCGGCTCTCAAGAGTTCACTGTTAAGAGCGGCTCAAATCTCTTCACTCGCACACTGACTCAGTCAGTTGTTCATTAGCCGAAGCTCCATCTTTACTCTGGACCAGGTATCACGGGATTAGGGCCTTGTTTTGTTACACNGCTTGCTTGGTGCAATCTGTGTACAGATTGGGGCAGAGGGGTCTGATCAATAATGGTGAGCGCTGTCATGACTGCGGTGAGAGGGCGTGATCCCTCTCTCCCGCCTAGTGGGAGGCCGGGGTGCGGAAAGGCCCCAGTGGCTAAGAGCGCCTCGTTAAAAAAATAAAAGCTCGGCAATTACGTCGTGATTACCAGTTGTTCATTAGCCGAAGCTCCATCTTTACTCTGGACCAGGTATCACGGGATTAGGGCCTTGTTTTGTTACACNTCAGTTGTTCATTAGCCGAAGCTCCATCTTTACTCTGGACCAGGTATCACGGGATTAGGGCCTTGTTTTGTTACACCACGGTTATTGTCTCAAATCCGTCCAGAGCGTGTCTTACAAACTGCGGTCCAATGGGAAAACAAAGCCAAATGAATACGTGTTGGAAATCTAGCTTTTCCTCAACTGAATCCGCGAAGAAATTTCCCGGTCACTATGAGTAATGTGGCATGGACAATCTAATTGATCACATTTATCATACGATTACATTCTAAAAGGAACCAACACGTAAGGAAAAAAAAANGGCATGGACAATCTAATTGATCACATTTATCATACGATTACATTCTAAAAGGAACCAACACGTAAGGAAAAAAAAACTAATTTACAGTACAAAGTAATTAACGCTATTTGCAGAAATTTGGATTTAAATATTTCGTGATAGTNGAAAAAAAAACTAATTTACAGTACAAAGTAATTAACGCTATTTGCAGAAATTTGGATTTAAATATTTCGTGATAGTACAAAAGAGGTAGTATTGAACGCCAACAGTCAAATTCAACTTCCAAATTGACTATGTAAGTTCAACTTTGATTGATATTCCTCAGTTTCAGTGTTGTGTTGATTGGTTCTTTTCTGCATAATGTGGTCCAATTTCAGTAACTTTGGCCCATTATTTAACATTTGTCTTTAAATAGTAGTACCTAAAACTACACTTCAGATAAATCAACAGGACAGAATGCGCACGAGAGCCACCGTCTCACATCCAGATTGCCATCTCTCAGACCAGCCGCAAGGAAAACCAAGGTAATTTTTGTAATAGTGAGGAACCTAATTATGTTAAATATGTTATTCTAACGTTTATAAAACAAATAACTCCAATTTATCTGACATTAATTCACATATTATTATTTCAATAAGGCGTTCATATTTAGAACTACTTTTCCTAATCTGCTGCCAACTTTACAGAGTAAGGCAACTAGTGCTAACGTTGAATGGCAAGCACTAATGGACAGTGATTTTTTTCAAAGCTTTATTTGAATAGAGTTTGCATACCGTAAAAAAGCNTTGAATGGCAAGCACTAATGGACAGTGATTTTTTTCAAAGCTTTATTTGAATAGAGTTTGCATACCGTAAAAAAGCCTATATAAATGTGTAACAAACTGGAGCCCAGTTAAATTAGGTTACGTGAAATTATGTTTTTCTATGATTATCTGGAGCATATGTGCAATCTGCAAGTTACAAAAAATCGCAGCAGTATTAGAACAATATAAAATTTATGAACCCACCAAAACATTATTTTTACAATTGCCTTAAATTAAAGGTTAATTATATTGTTAAGATGATTTCCTAAGGTATCGATAAATGTGTATCCGTGACTTGCAGCATATTGATGACCATATTTGACACTTTATTATGCAAAAGTTTTTGCTCATTATGCATTCCGGACATTTCTGNGGCAGCATATTGATGACCATATTTGACACTTTATTATGCAAAAGTTTTTGCTCATTATGCATTCCGGACATTTCTGAGAAATGGGCAAAAACTGTGAATTAATTTGTCCTCGGCTGTTGGGTCAATAGTAAGAAATCAACAGCGCTGCTGAAATGCGTGTTTTTAATTGAAGGCCGAAGTGAGTAATGTCAGAAAAGGTAATGTTTGTCAGGCGATTGCTAGACTTGTCATCCCCTTTCACACTCCATTCAAGTTTCGATGAACAACATACATTTTTTAATGATAGATGAAACCTTCGTAGTTTTTTTTNCCTTTCACACTCCATTCAAGTTTCGATGAACAACATACATTTTTTAATGATAGATGAAACCTTCGTAGTTTTTTTTGGAGATTTTACTGCTTACGGAATGCCTGCCAATGTATTGAATTTTCTCAACGACGCGGAAAACGAACCCGAATTTCACGATGAACTGTGACGCAACACAAGCGTTTTAAGCAAAACCTAGTAGTGATATTTCGAGAAGGAGAAGGGGGTCAAGGGGAAGTTGTCCCTCCCACTAGTGAATTAATTGTTTACTCTTGCTTCTGAAAACCAAGCAATTTTTTAAATTATCATGCAAACTTCTATTACACATCTTTTGTTGTAGAACGTAAAATCACAGTAGAAACGAAGCATTTAGCAGGAAACATATATTCTCTGTAATTTTTGGTCCCCCTTCCCTCGAAAAACAATTTGTACCCAATCGCCGCTACTGTAGCATTCTTGCGCGCCTTTACCCAGTTAATAGTTTGTTTGAGGAGGATTAGGAAGGAGAGGGGATGGGGGAGGAAGTATACATTTTTTTACCCCTTAAAATTTTTACGGAATTCATTCGAAAGCCATTTCGGAAAATTCTGGATCACGAAAACGTTAAAAGCGAGTCAGAATTCTTTCAACGCTCACTAAATACAAAAGTAAAGCATTATTGATGTAAACCCAGAAAATTGACGTTTTCGTCAAAAGCACTTTTCGTAACTTAAAATGCAATAAGAAAACAATACTAAACGTTGACATGTTCGTTTATATAGCACGGGAACACATCTAGTAGCACTCGCAGCAGAGCCGCGCGAGAGAGTACCTGATACTGGAGGTTGCTAGTTCCGCCTCACACACATTCCACGTAAACCAACTCCCGGTGGGCCCAACATTCTGCAGGCTGATTACGAACTTCCACTGAGTATTGCGTTATGCGCCGAGTGCTAGCGAAACACGAGCCGTAACCAGTGAATACAAAACCCACCTGCGGTTAGCGTTCAGTTTCGTGTCTGCGGAGTTTCCGCCGTAGAGCAGATCTGGGACGTCGAAAAGCCTCAGGTTCGTGAATCTACGGAAAATTGATTATTAATTGTGGTTGTGATGCGGTCGTGTGTACAGTGATTGAGTGCTTGCCATTACTGCCATTTTATTCATGTGCTTTGAAAATTGTATTGAGTTGCAAGTTAATCAAAAGTCTTTTCATTGGACAAGTACGTAGGGTATATCGTATAGTTATTAAAACGTAAAATAATCTGGTTTTTTTCCGTATTGGCAAAACCGTACAAACGAGATTTTTTTCAAGCAAATATTCCCTTTCCGCTTTATTTTCACGGGAAAATGGCGTGGAAGGTACACAAAATAATACTCGCATGAGAAAACAGTTTTGTTGAATAAAGAAAACATCGCATGGCGCAACCTAATTCACTGTTTGTATGGGGATTATGAAATATTTTGTTTATGAAACCAAATTATTTTGTTGTTATTGTAAGATTGGCGCAACTAAATATTTGTTTGGCTATACGCATATTAACTGTTTCGGTTATTATTTTTAAAAAAAGTGAAAGAAATGCCGAGACTGGAACTCATAAACGCACTCGCGCGCTACGTCATAGTTATCTCAGCTAAAGTGACTGCTGGCGTAATAAATATATACCATACAAACACTGGACAACGAAGGTAAATAGATATTTCAAATTTTACAGCTTTACTTTCGAGTTCTATGTTGAACTTGTTTTATTTGGATCTTCGTACCATTATTAAACATCGATAAATACACTTACACACACTTAAAATACTGTCACAAAAGATACAAACACAAACCTTCGAGCTATATTTTCGAACGAAGGCAGTCAAATGAGTGGCCAAGCAAATACAGTACATACAGTTAATTCAACAAATTTTTTCTGAAAAAAATATTTTGGCCTAATATAGCGGATTTGTTTATTCAATTGTGTATTTTGATAAATGAATGAAATAAAGTTTGTTGCTTTTCAAGTTTGGTTCACTGAAAAAATTTTTTTTTGGTAGGGCTACTACATACAGGTTGAGTATAAAAGAATACCCCAACATTGTAGGTCTATAATATCAAAACCAAACAGCCTTCATTGTCCAATCAAATGAACCGTGGAGCCGTGAAGTTGGTTTACCATACATTCATAAATATTCAAGTTGATGGAAGCTAAAGATGGGAAGTGTTAGGTTGAAATACATACCTGTGCCGGTAGTAAATGACGTCATCTGTGATTACGAAAATGGGTACACTAAGCGGTAGCATGGGCATCCAAATTAATAAAATATGGGCAATTAAACTTTTACGTATTTACCTACATAAGCTAACTATAATTAACAAGTAAACTAAAAAATTTACGGTATATGTAGTTGCCTAAGTCTACACTAAGAAAACCTGAAAGCATGTGTGTTCCGTTTTTATGCGCGACCAATATTTCTGTATAACACTTATAATCTTTGCAAATGCATGTGACTATGTTACGTACACGAACCAAGGGGAAAAAGGTTATGCATTAAAAACACAATGTCATTATAAACTGAATTCATAGAACTAATAATTAGACTTGAGATCCGGAATTGTGTATTACGTGTTTCCTTAACATTAGCAACAAAGTACCAAGTAGTTAACAACGAGCAGTTAACGGTTGGCCACCTGTTAGCAGTGGTTGGTCAACTGTTAGCAGTGGTTGGCCAATTGTTAGCAGTGGTGGTCAACTGTTAGCAGTGGTGGCCAACTGTTAGCAGTGGTGGCCACCTGTTAGCAGTGGTGGTCAACTGTTAGCAGTGGTGGCCAACTGTTAGCAGTGGTGACCAACTGTTAGCAGTGGTGGCCAACTGTTGGCAGTGGTGGCAAACGTTCACATTTATGACTGTCAGAATTTCTTCTATGGTTGTCAATCAGGTCATATCAATAAAATTGACTCTTTACATATTTGATAAATAATAGTAATGTGGGCAATGCTGTCACAATGGTTGTTAGAATTGAAAAGAAGCCCCATAAGCAGACGTCAGACAAAATTTTAAATGTTATTTACCGCGGAGAAAATGTTAGTAGAAAGTTTGTTGGCCATTTAGTTCTTTTAACATTTTGATCAGTAATGCACCTGGACTAAATGCTGATATGGTGTGTTTATTTTTTACATTTTGTAATGGTTTTACTGCATTCTACAGAATATTATTTAAGTATTATTTTTATATGTTTCATGACATATGGACCGTTTTTAAAAAAAATATTATTATTGAATGTTTACATAAATGTAGTTATTTTAATCGTGATGAGTACGATTACAAATCTAGGCNTGTTAGTAGAAAGTTTGTTGGCCATTTAGTTCTTTTAACATTTTGATCAGTAATGCACCTGGACTAAATGCTGATACGGTGTGTTTATTTTTTACATTTTGTAATGGTTTTACTGCATTCTACAGAATATTATTTAAGTATTATTTTTATATGTTTCATGACATATGGACCGTTTTTTAAAAAAATATTATTATTGAATGTTTACATAAATGTAGTTATTTTAATCGTGATGAGTACGATTACAAATCTAGGCNTAAAAAAATATTATTATTGAATGTTTACATAAATGTAGTTATTTTAATCGTGATGAGTACGATTACAAATCTAGGCTATATGTTTATATGGTGTTATATATTTTTTGTGTATTTTACAAAAACTTTTGACAGTTGTGTTAAATATTGTCTTTGTGACATTGACATGCTCTATACCCTAATTATATACTGTACATATAAAGGGTTGACAGGTTGAATGAACAAATAAAAGTATGACATGCAAGCTGTTACCTACTGGTAGAGAAATAATAGCAGCTAGCTAATGAGCCGTTTATGGCATGTCAACTACTGCTTACTGCTGGAAGGATATTAACAGCAAGCTTGTAGGCCACTTATGGCATGCCAAATGTTACTTACTGTTGCGAATGTATTATTAGCATGATAATGGGCCATTTATGGCATGCCAACTATATGTTGTTCGGAAATAGCAAATAGCGTATGTGAATTCACTTAATTTTTTATTTCATGCATATGTGAAATAAAATTATGCGCTATTACAAATAATAGGAAATAATCATTAATATACTAAAATCCTTCAAAAAATAAAATGTAAATTTTTATTTACATTTAATGCAAAACCTGAATGTAGTCAGAAACTTAAGTACTAGCATTAAAAAAAATTCCAGTATTCACTCGTGATACTAACATAAACCCAGTCTGTATAAAAGTTAATAATGTAACTTTTATGTGTGAAAAATGTTCAGATTTATATGACAAAATTCTACATAAATACGTGGTAGGGTGTTTGATAGCATTCTAGACCATGAACACAAGGGTTTTNATTTATATGACAAAATTCTACATAAATACGTGGTAGGGTGTTTGATAGCATTCTAGACCATGAACACAAGGGTTTTGAGTTTGATTCCACTTTCTTCCAAAGAAATTTGCCTTTTGTGAAATAATAATAATCTTAACAAATACGAAGATAAGAAATAATTAATTCTTATTTGGGCAAAACCTAATTATATTTTGATTTTGAAAATGCATAGCAAGCTACTTTTAAATGGGATACAAGTGGCGGATAGCTGGCTGCAAGTGGCAAATAGCAGGGCTACAAGTGGCTTGCCAACAGTTGGCTGGTAAACAGTTGGTTAACTTACAGATCTAAAATNATCTTAACAAATACGAAGATAAGAAATAATTAATTCTTATTTGGGCAAAACCTAATTATATTTTGATTTTGAAAATGCATAGCAAGCTACTTTTAAATGGGATACAAGTGGCGGATAGCTGGCTGCAAGTGGCAAATAGCAGAGCTACAAGTGGCTTGGCAACAGTTGGCTGGTAAACAGTTGGTTAACTTACAGATCTAAAATTTTAATTTCTGCCATTGCTAATACGTTAAAAGAAAATTGAATGTACAGTAATTTTGGACAGAAATCACTACATAATTTCCATCGTATGTCGTTGAATACAAAATAAATACACGGAAAAATAAATACACTGAATAGCCANGCTTGCCAACAGTTGGCTGGTAAACAGTTGGTTAACTTACAGATCTAAAATTTTAATTTCTGCCATTGCTAATACGTTAAAAGAAAATTGAATGTACAGTAATTTTGGACAGAAATCACTACATAACTTCCATCGTATGTCGTTGAATACAAAATAAATACACGGAAAAATAAATACACTGAATAGCCAAAAAAAAACTGGCATAGGCGTGCGTATGCAAATAAAAGAGGTATGGAACCAATCAGAGTAACGCGATGCGGTCGGCAGCTAGATCGGTTACTGTGGCTACAATGGCAGTTTATCAAGATTTAAGTGAGTTTGAACATGAGGTTATAGTCGGCGCACGAGAGATGGGACATAGCATCTCCGAGGTAGGGATAACATTTGGATGTTCGCGTACCACCATTTCACGAGTGTACCGTGAATATCGGGAATCCGGTAAAACATCACATCTTCGATATCGCTGCGGCCGGAAAAAGATCGTGAAAAACGGGACAAACGACGACTGACGAGAATCAGTAAACGTGACAGACGTGCAACCGTTTCTGAAATTGGCGCAGATTGGATTTGTGAACTGCCCTGCAGGATTCATGGTGTGCAATGCCTCCTGCATACCTTCAGACATTAGTCGAGTCCATGCCACGTCGTCTTGCGGCACTTCTGCGTGCTCGCGGGGGCCCTACACGATATTAGGCAGGTGTACCAGTTTTTTTGGCTCTTCAGTGTAAAATAGAAAAAGAGTAAAGTCAATTGCGATTAACAGGTATATAAATAAGAAACAGAGAATTTATCAGAAAGTAATAACAATGGAAACGGGACACAAAACCAAAACGAGTAATGAAACTAGCAAGCAACCAAGACGGAATACTCATTCCTTCATCTGGTAATGTGTTATGGCGTCACTAACTCCCTCTCTTCGCGATTGTTTACTTAATTTCTTCTGCGGAGTTCCTAGTTGTTAATATTTCTGCTGACGACAGCTATCGTTGACTCAATTCAACTTAACTAATTTTTGGCAGTAATTTTTGTGTCGTTTTCTGGGACTTCTTTCAAATAGCTACAATAAAACTCTTAAGGCCTAAAGGTGTAGTCCAAAATAACTTACTCACTCAACCATACTGCAAAAGTAATTCGAAGATCACAAGTTCAGAACATTCCCTTGTAGTCGTTATTAACCAACACAGTGTAACAACACAAATCAAACGTTTTCTCTTAGCGGTTTTTCACATGTATTTAATGTGACACATTTAANTTTCTGCTGACGACAGCTATCGTTGACTCAATTCAACTTAACTAATTTTTGGCAGTAATTTTTGTGTCGTTTTCTGGCACTTCTTTCAAATAGCTACAATAAAACTCTTAAGGCCTAAAGGTGTAGTCCAAAATAACTTATTCAGTCACTCAACCATACTGCAAAAGTAATTCGAAGATCACAAGTTCAGAACATTCCCTTGTAGTCGTTATTAACCAACACAGTGTAACAACACAAATCAAACGTTTTCTCTTAGCGGTTTTTCACATGTATTTAATGTGACACATTTATGTAATTTTATTTTGTTTCTTATTTTACTGTTTATTATAACAATACGAAGGATATTTATTAGGGTTTTATTTTTGAGGGTGAGTAATCCCAATTCTATGGATGATTTGTTTTGCATTCGGATTGCGATAAGCTACATGGAGTTCGTTGGCAGTTTCCATGGCAACGCATGACGTTACAGAATCTGTGAGCTAGCTCTCTTGCGATAGGTGGGTTTTTCGAATGCGCCTTTAAGTAAGTGATTTTGAGAAAGTTTAACCATCCTAATTTTTTTCGTCAGGCAGGACGCCAAATCTGTGGGTTGACCTGGTAGGATTAATTTAATTTTTTTTTAAATTTTTTTTACGAGTCCTCGGTATACAACAGGTTGCCCCGATGCGGCNTTTATTATAACAATACGAAGGATATTTATTAGGGTTTTATTTTTGAGGGTGAGTAATCCCAATTCTATGGATGATTTGTTTTGCATTCGGATTGCGATAAGCTACATGGAGTTCGTTGGCAGTTTCCATGGCAACGCATGACGTTACAGAATCTGTGAGCTAGCTCTCTTGCGATAGGCGGGTTTTTCGAATGCGCCTTTAAGTAAGTGATTTTGAGAAAGTTTAACCATCCTAATTTTTTTCGTCAGGCAGGACGCCAAATCTGTGGGTTGACCTGGTAGGATTAATTTTTATTTTTTTTTTATTTTTTTTACGAGTCCTCCGTATAAAACAGGTTGCCCCGATGCGGCGAAGACGTGTGGATCAAAACTAGACAATTTAATGAGTGTGGTGTCTCTTTCCCGCCACGTTTCAAATGCAAGACAACTGGGGAAGGACAAGGGTCCCTCACGGGGCTTGTTCTACCCCCGCGCTGAGGAGCTTGATCCAGTGGTGCAAAGCGGCGGCGGTGGCGTGAAGAAAGCCTGTTCCGGACGACGCACGCGAATGATATTTGGTACAGTAACATATACTGAAGAGCCAACAAAAAAACTGGTACACCTGCCTAATATCGTGTAGGGCCCCCCGAGCACTTAAATCTTGATAACCTGCCATTGCAGCAGCAGTAACCGATCTAGCTGCCTACCGCATCGCGTTACTCTGATTGGTTCCATACCTCTGTTATTTGCATACGCACGCCTATACCAGTTTTTTTGGCTCTTCAGTGTATGCACTACCGCGTTGCGCTTGCGCGCAGGTGGACTGTGATGTCCTGCACGCTTGGCCCGTGAGCCTTATACGGAAGGCGGCGAGAAGACGTCCGCGGTATGCTGGAGGGTTCTTGCTACCTCACAGTCAGCGATTCCAAGACCTCCCAGAACCGTTAAGAATTTTGAAGTTACAGACAAGTCCTTTATAATTTTCCGAAAGCTCAGAGACACAAAACTGATTTTATAATTTTCGGATGCATCCGTGGTGACATTTTGAATTTCGGCATTGAACTGATTTACATGTATAATGCCACTCGTGGGAACCCGGTTTTACAATTCACAGACTCTACCGTAAATTATTTTGGATTGAGACAATATTGATTTTATTTCAACTTCTAGGGGATTTGAAATTATTTTGAAAATAACTGAGTTAAACTAATTTCTGAAATGCAAGTCACGAGAAAGGCTAGTGAAGCTGAGGGTCATTTAAATGAGAGATTTATTATTTTTAATATCTGTAATTTTCGTTTGATTATAAAAATTTGCACATTTTGATGAGATATGTTTTTTTTTTGCCACATCCATAGTTTACTGATGTCTCAAATATATCTTTGGGCTAAGTAAAAAAACTATTTTCTTTCAAGAAGTCTCTATGACCGACTACATTATTTCTTGGTAGTTTTTCCGATTGAGTTTCCCTCGTGTGATCATGTTTGTTCGGTGAGTTGTGAACATCCTGCCCCAGAGTCCCAGTGTCGTATGCTGTGGTTGGTACGAACAGCTATAAAGGTCAAAGTTGCGTGCACTCACCCCGTCTCGAGGAGCCGGGCAAAATCATTCAAACTCCTAGACAGAAGTTTCAGTCAACATCATCTATCACACACAAAAAAAAAAAACAAGGTGTAATTACATCGCATTATCATCACTCATCTTCATTACAACGTATTCTATTACACAAAAAAAAAATATAATTACATATCATTATTATTATTTATCTTTATAACAGAATTACTTGTTTCTTGGGATAGCAAAACCACACAGAAATCGTGTGTCGGGTTTTTGCCTCCCCCTCCCCCCTTCCCGGAACTAATACAACGCCGCACGAAAAACGTACGTTTCACGTAGGTAGAAGTCTGCCGAGTTCCCTCGAGGTCCACGGTTGTTGCTTAGGCGGTTGTGGAGCGCAAGAATGTTCTGGTAGGTTTACTTTATTTTAAGCTGGAAAAACCGCTGTTCACGTACTGTCATTGCTTATTTTTAATACTTTTGTGAAAAAAACGCTTCTCAAAGTATTATTTTGGGTGATGTTTTGTTAGCTTAAACTGTNTTATTTTTAATACTTTTGTGAAAAAAACGCTTCTCAAAGTATTATTTTGGGTGATGTTTTGTTAGCTTAAACTGTGACGTCATTTATTCAGAAACACACACTAGGTTGGTTTATACAGAAAAAAAGGTTTTGTTGAATAAAAATGAGTTTGGGGCAGCCAAATCAGTTGTTTATATAGGGGCAGTTAAATATTTTGTTGCTGACACCAAATAGTACTGGTCTTATTATTTGTTGGCCGTATCGTTTAAATTTGGTTGCGTTTACAAAAATTTTAATTTTATTAACACAAAAATTGCCACACAAGCGAGATTCAAACCTGGAACCGTAGTATCTGGTGGTTAACATTTGACGATCTCGGCCAACGTAATTACTGATAGTTTTACTGAAGTTTTTAGATTTATAGTAAGTCAAATACCCGATAAATACTTGCACAAATTGTATCAAGTTTTCCGTCTATACTCATTTGTTTTCTGATGATATCGTCGAGACGAGGGACAAGAGTAGTCGCGTGGAAAAAAAACATGGTCCAGTAGAAAGAAATACTCAGGAAATTTATTTGATAAACGCGACTGCATCTTTAGCTCGGATGACACGTTAGAAATTAACGATGCAAAACATATTATTTCACAGTATTCATGGATGAATCATTTCGATGGTTTCCGTGACTAACGTATGTTCAGAATCAGGGGGATTTAGTGAGTTTAGAGATAACAAGACATGTTCAACTGCTTTCTATTTTAAAGTCAGAATATTTTTTGGTTTCGGCTACTTCGGCAATGTTCGGCGGATCTCGGCGTGCACGTTCGGCTGNATTTTAAAGTCAGAATATTTTTTGGTTTCGGCTACTTCGGCAATGTTCGGCGGATCTCGGCGTGCACGTTCGGCTGGTCGGGCCACGTCCGATGTGAGATGAAGGCCTCCTACGCCACGTGGTCTTAACGGAGTAGAGAAGCCGGCAGGACCGCAGAGGGAGAAATGGGGCAGAGTGCTCATGCAAGCTGCGCAGTAGCAACTCTCCCTGTTCCAACAACGGACTGTTTTTTTCTGCCGACGGCACCATCAAAAACAACGTAGATAGTTTATGAGGTCAGAATTAAAAGTAGGTGTTTTGAGTTATTTGTACCCTTACTCTAACCTCGTTTTAATGAAACAGGAATGTGTTTTAGTTACGCAAAGTGTTTTATTCATTTAAAGAGATGGCCGGTTTAAAATTCAAATGTGAACGAACACGTTCATCACTGTTGATCATATTACTGGCAGCTATACCGGCAGTGGGATATTCAAAGTTGTGGGCGTGCGCAGATGACGAAAATNACTGTTGATCATATTACTGGCAGCTATACCGGCAGTGGGATATTCAAAGTTGTGGGCGTGCGCAGATGACGAAAATTTTGTCTGCCTCACCTCAAGGCCGGAGTCATACTAAAATCTGTCCGCGGTATCTTCACAATTTTTGGCTAGTACCTTTGGTAAAACACACCATGTATGACATGTTTTGTTGTTTCTAAAATAACGTATGTATCACAAGCGTTTTATATTTCTGTTAACATAATTTTTGGTTAAATCAAACTTTTAGTAATATTTTTATTACTAAATTATAATATTACATTTAAAAATAGTACGGACAGAAACAGAGAAAACCTACTAGGAAATAGTTCTTACGCAAAATATTATCACACTGACTGCGCACGAATGAGATGCGTTGTACCTTTGGTGTAATTTTCTAGACTTCATATAACTTAGTTTGCATGACCGAAGCGAAGAAATATCCTGGAAGTAGAAGTTAAGTAGGATTTCAGGAAAGTTTGAAGTAACCGTGAATGGACTATGTACGTTTTTTTTTTTTGCCGCTGCGGAATAAAAGGAACGCGATTTTCACTGGATGCATTGCAAGAATCTCACCGTACCCATCAAAACTGGTAGCGGGACAAGATCTAGTCACAGTTATCCTGGAGTAGTGAATGTGGCAAGTTGTTTGATGTGTCAGGAGAAGGCGAAATAGTAATAACANCCTGGAGTAGTGAATGTGGCAAGTTGTTTGATGTGTCAGGAGAAGGCGAAATAGTAATAACAGAATTTGAAGTAGCAACTAACTCATTTACAGCAAAAGTCTTCCAACATTTTATGTCTCTTGAATCTATTTGACTCAAGTAATTAACACTAGTCACTGTGCTGTTGTGTGGGATGTCTGTAAAAGCATAACTCCAGTACACCAGATCCATTGCGTGCAGTCATTCCTTGCAGAGCTAATATAAACATGAAACTTAACAGTCTGTGGCTTTCTTCTGCTGTGGTAGCTTGCTTGACGAACACATTATCGTCCTTCGTAATATCACAATCAAAGGAACCGATATTCCTGAACACAGGTCTTGACACACATCTTCTTCTGTGGTCAAGCATCGACACTGGAGTCATTTATTTCTCATAACTCGAGGTCAATCCAGTTCTCATACATGATTCCGTAGATGTCTAACAAGAACCTTTAACGACAATTTATATTCGAGTAATGTTTCGAAAGCTTTTCCCAGAGTGCTTGGTCCGTCGTGAACTCACTTTGTAAGTTCGTCCGCGTGCAACGTGTTTCTTAGCAACGCGCAGCTGGAAACGAAGCACCTCTCTGGCACGAACACACACGGTGTGACCGCGTGCAAGCAACGCTCCCGGCTGATTAACTGGCACTTGAACTGCGTCGCCGTGTGCTTGAAGATCCTGGTTTTGTCACGAGGCCATTAAACGTGCCCCTAGTGTGTTTACATAAGAACATACACCATGCCCAAGACGAGGACGGAATGGTACTTTAAAAGTCACCACGCACTCTGCAAATGTTATTTGGGAGCACTACAGTGTAGTTAAAAGCGGCTGTCTGAGATGGCCGTGTCTTAAAACATACTAGCCGAACACGAGCCAAACTACGATAGGAGACTGTATTGAATTTGCTACGGACTTTTCATATGTAAAATGATAGGGTTGTCGTTGAAAGTCCCATGGGGTACACGCAGCACTACGAGAACACAGCACGCCAGTTCAGAGCCTTGCGCTTAGCGAAGATGGCGCTCTTGATCCGCGTGGCGGTGTCGGACTTATCGCACCCTCGCTTCAAGGTCACGAACGCAGTGGTTGAGGGGGGG
>NQII01006600.1:66817-103547 GCA_002778355.1 Clitarchus hookeri | reverse complement strand
AGATCATCGACACTTCCGGCGATAGTGAGGGGGGCCAGGGGGGTGTTCGGAACGCGACACCGATCGCCAGGGAAAGGACCCGTGCCTCTTCCGACTCCTTTGTCGCGCCCCGCGGCCTGGGGGGTTCCCCGATCTAGCGCGGCGTATGCAGATGACGAGGGGTTTCGGAACACCGCAACAATGCGCGCTCCGCGTCCAAGGGACAATGGGGCCGAGACCCCGGAGCAGAGTGTTCTTCGCAGAACGCGACTATTTGCGGGCACAATAAGCCGCCTCTCACGCTCGCCCCGTGATTGACAAATGGTTACAATCCAATCAAATATCGCATAACGAGGGGCGGGAATCGCGTTGCCCGTCGAGAAGCGAGTGTGTACTTACGGGAGGGGCACAAGAGGGGATGGAGGGTCGAAAAGCTCGCGTGGGTAAAGGGGTTGGGATTGTTTGCATTGATATGCAAAACCAGGCGGTAATAATCTGCCGTGAAGTTGCGGTGTTGCGCGCTTGAGCACGCCTGCGTCCGTACCGCGGCGTGTGGGGAGGGCAAGATGGCGTCTCGCGTCTGGTGAAACCCAGGGGCATCTCTGGCCCATGCCGCGGAGGGAGGTTACATATCTCGTTCTTGCACTCGCACGCGGCTTCCACGACCGTTCCATCTGCATGCTTGTTATTTAGCACCCAGCAAACTATATGTCTTTTTTTTCCGGCAGGCCTACAAGACCTAGAGTTGTGGTGAGAGATTTGGGCGGCTCTTAGCAACGAGATCTTGAGAACAGATGAGGGTGAAATGAAGAGAGAGTGGCGCAGAGTCGGAATGCAATGGTGGGGGAAACGGGAGATCCCCGAGAAAAACCGTCGACCAGTGGCATCGTCTGGCACGATTCCCACTTGCGAGAATCCAGGAGTGACCCGGCCGGGGATAGAACCCGGTTCGCCTTGGTGGGGGGCGAGCAGTCTAACCGCTTAGCCAAGACCTACAAAAACGGATGTATTTGAACTGTTTACCTTGTAAGTCTACTCCAGTGACTTATTTTTAAGTTGTGGTATCCTAGGTGAACAGCTTCGTGAGTCACAGAACCTGAACTGGTAGTGGATTCAAACTGACCGGCAGTTTGACTCGGAGTTAGGGTGTTTCGAAACTCTCTGTATTTCAGGAGTTCTCTATCGGCTTCATGCCAAGCCAAGGATGTACATAGCTTTCAATTTTCCCTTTCAATTCACCACTACTTAGACATAAGTATAGTTTATGTTAATAAAACTGTCTCAAGAAATTAGTTCAAAATACCAACAACTACAACAATTGACACCATTTCGTATTTTAATTTTAAAATATTGTAAAAACCAGAGGAGATTTTATGGCAGTAATTTACAGTATATTTTAAACTTTCACACAATTGTTAGCAATTTCCTTTAAAAGTAGCAAGCTGAATTTTTTTTGTTACTGTGTTTTCCTGAAGGAAAACGCTTTTGTGATATTCTATAGTTTCAACCGTTTAGTTATTTCCTTTAAAAGTGGCAGTGCAGGCAGGAAATTTTTCATTAGGGTTTTCTACTCAAGGAAAATACTTTCGTGATGTCTCCTATAGATTCAATCTGCTTGAATTAAACGCATTTATAGCTTATGTTTACCGGTTCGCCAACTATGAACTCAATAACACGACAGTAGGGTTAGTCGTGTATATATTTATCTCTCGAACAAAACGTTTTCTGCAGCGAACCGCACTTTGGACCACTGAGTCGTAATGTGTCGATATTTGTTAATTACAGGATGAGTATAAAATAATACCCCAAATTTTAAGGTATGTAATATCAAAACCAAACAACCTACAACCTTGATTGACCAATCCAATAAACCATGGAACCATGAAGTTTGTTTACCATACATTCATAAATGTTCAATGTGGCCACCATGGGCGGCCCTAACGACATCTACGCGATAATCACACTCGTTCCACGCTCTTGTCAGCATGTCCGGTGTTACGGTTTGGATGGCGTTCGTAACTTTTGGTTTGAGGTGGTGAGGGGGTAGCAAGCTCGCATTTGACACGTCAATGTGAAGGGGATGGTCTGGTGTTTCCTTTATGGTGCGTCACCCGATTTTCACCTAGCAGTTCGCGGATACCTGAACGAGACGTTGCCGTAATGCCNGCGTCACCCGATTTTCACCTAGCAGTTCGCGGATACCTGAACGAGACGTTGCCGTAATGCCGGATTGGTCGAGGAGCAGCTGGTGACCAGGCTCTTCATCACTGGCCCCCAAGAAGTCCGGATCTTACCCCGTGCGCTTTTTTCTATGGCTGTACATAAAGGATTAAGTGTTTCGTCCACCATTGCCGGCTAACATTGACGACCTCAAAACGAGAATTGCGGACGCCATCCAATCCGTAACACCGGACATGCTGACAAGAGTGTGGAACGAGTTTGATTATCGCGTAGATGTCGTTCGGGCCGCTCATGGTGGTCACATTGAACATTTATGAATGTATGGTAAACAAACTTCACGGTTCCAAGGTTCATTTGATTGGTCAATCAAGGTTGTAGGTTGTTTGGTTTTGATATTATAGACTTTCAAAGTTGGGGTATTTTTTTATACTCATCCTGTATATCAATGAGCCTGTAATGATACGAATATATAAAAAAACTGTTCATTTTAATTTAATTATTTTAATTTCAATGCCATAAATGGGATCCAAAATTAGATTGTCCGTTCAATATGTCCTTTATTATAAGTGTTCACTGGTCACCTCCTATATTTAACATATGTCCCACTGTATCTCAACAAAGTCACTGGTTCTTAAAAAAAATGACTTAAAGTAGAAACGAATGGATGCAAATTATAAATAACTTCTACATAACTTACATCTCTTCATGGTGAATGGAAAATCAAACAGGTATATCATCATCAATAACACAAAATTTCAATTGAGTTTCTAAATTCATTAACACGTAACATAACAACCAAGGATTACATACATATCTCACGACCACCAAGTAAGATTATAGGATGGGGAATTTGGAAATAAATTACAAATAATTGAAACATGAACAGGCCTGATAAGAGCTGCCTTCTATATGCTAATATTGGCTCATAACAGTAACCAAAATATCTATGTAGTCCATTACAACATGTAGAACACACTCCATTCTTCACAGTGCATAAAACAATACAATACATTACAATGTTACATTAGTTCAAAACAAATTGAAATAAAATAATTGCAAAGCTATTGTGAAACCAAATACTAATCATTATTTAATATAATTCATAATATACATATAATGTTCATTTGGACTTATATTTGACACATTTTCAACGTTATATTTTTGTATGTAAAAGGGTCCTTTAATCTTACATACTCATTAAAATGGTTAAACACCATGATGTGAAATATTTTCCTTAATGATTTGTGTAGTGAGAAGTTTTTTTTTGAACTCTGAATATGCTAAGGAGCACGAAACCCAATCATGTTCATAATTTTCTCACATTGAAAATACATAAAAAGTAAATATATGACAAACACAGAATCAACCAGTTTCGTTCTGTTTTCTAGTGTTCGAATGTTAGGTAGGGCATCAGAAATGCTGTCATATTCAAAAGACTTGCTGGTATATGTGAATCAGTACTTAATTTCCAAAGACTGGACTTTCCGTCTTCAGATATACCAAGAGTCCGTAAGCGAAGAGTTTGCCGGAGCATCGTAATGATTTGCAAACTTACAAATTTTAAAGACACGCATTAAATTACTTATATCAACAAAGAGAAGTTTAATCGCGACCACGGTTAGGAACATTAGTTTATATGACTGACATGAAGTCTAAAATAAAAGGAAGAGTTAAAATTAAAAAATAAGTAGCGAATTCCTATCTCTGTATAATTAACTCAATATAAGTTCACATAATATAAAAACAACGCGATAAACATAACCTTTTGACCTTCGTACAAATGCCACATGGGCATTAAAGACGTTTCACATTGAAGTTCCATAATGGAGCGTGTGGCGTTAACTTTGCGTTATCGCTACGTTCATGTATAGGTAGCGTAGCAGTGTATCGATTTAGAATTATGAGTTACGTAAAGTTAAAGTTTCACTATAGGTAGCGCAGCAGTGTATTAATTTTGAATTATGAGTGACGTAAAGTTAAAATTTCCACATGTGCAAGTTGAACCAACTTAAAAATAACGTAAAAATAACATAGTGTCAGACAATAAGATTCAAGAAACGATTTATTGTCTTGGTTTTATTTATTCGTTTTCATTCCTACCAACTTCAGTCTGGGACGTATATTGCGTTATGGCATCAGCGGAGAACATCATACGTCTCAAGTGAAAGTTAAAATTTTTATTTATTTTGTGCATGTTTTAATGATAAATAAATTAGCGATTTGAAAGACTCTAAAATTAAAATCTACGGGTGCAAGTAGGCTTCAGTTTAGATGAGGCGAGGTTAAAATTCGGACATAGGCCTACATGCAAGATGTTTAAATATAACAGTTGTGTGTGAATCTAGTGTATGTTTATAGATGAAAACGTACGCACTCTCGTATATACACGAGTATTTTCCAGATCCAAGATACAGCTTATTTGGTAGCACTGGTTTGCGACCTATACAATATTAGCTACTCTTAACTCCAATGTAACCATAACGGCGATTTTATACAAAAAAAATCGACGTACAGTTATGTGGGTGTCGTGCCCGACGATGCTGCTGTTTGGCGGGTTTTTTCGGGATCTTCCGTTTCCTCTGTCCTTGCATTCTGGCGCTGCTCCATATCCACTTCGTTTCACCTTCATCGGCTCTTAAGACCTCGGTGTTAAGAGCCGCCCAAAATTCTTCATTCTACTCTCTTTGGCGTATAGTTAACCCAGTGGTAACGCAACTATCTCCATTTTAACATCATTATGAATCGGCCTTTCCGTATTATGGTGCACGATCTAGTGGACGCCTATGTTGGAAAGAAAACCACAGTACAATATGAAGTGCCTCGTTTTTACCTCACAATATTAAATAATGATGCACTGTTAAGATATGCTTAAGAATCGAAGTATATTTTTGGCGATGATCTACATACACTTTTACAGATTCCATTGACAAATAATAAACATATTTGATATTTAGTCATGAACAAAGTACGAAAACTTAACATTTCTGCGTACTATAAAAAAAATTACAGAGCAAGCGAGGAATCTTGGCAGATGAGAAAATAACAAATATGTTAATCTATTTTGATTATTACCTACGTCGGAGGTCGTGTTTAAACAACTTAAATATGTACAGAATCAGCTATTGTTTGTTTGGTTAACAGCATTCTTTTCGTGAATTTGTTTAGATTGAATGCGTTTTATTTAAATTGCGACCGGGCGCTCAACAGCAGTTCCCGAAAGATATTTAATTATTGGATATGTGCAGCACTTCTCGACGGCTCTAACTATTCTTGACATTAAAGCTCAACGGACAATTTACTCTTTTCTTTAAGTGCCACTTCCAAATTTGTTCCGTTCAGAAATTAATCGCATATATGAAGTCATTATGGAATATGCTAAGGACGTGAAAATGTAGACTGCCGTTGATACTGGTGTGAAAATGTTCAAATACACAAATATATAAATTAAATAGATATTCTCGTTATAACTGTAGAAGCTGAATGTATATTAAATTTAAAAAACTAGTGAAAATAGTTTTAAATAAATCTACAAACTGAAATTATAAACTAAATCTAGACAATACCAATATGAGTTCCCGCATTGCTAAGCATGGCTCTATCCATAAAACTACGCTGTGTTTCTGTATAGTGAGGATAATATTAATAATAACAAACTAATTCGTTTCAAACCGGGGCAAAATTGTTTAACCACGCAAATTACATAGGACGTTTTATTTAATGTATGGGTAATGTAACATCGAATGCAGGACCAATCACAGTACGGCATAACATGTGGTATAGGAAATACATGTTGATGAAATTCAGTTTTTTGGCGTTCCTGTGAAAGAGATATATATACCACCGATGACTTTTTTGAGCAGAATAATACGTGTTTCTTTGCTATCGATGCCTTTTGTAACATAAATGTTTAGCCTGTTTCCTAGAATGATAAGAAAATGTAATAATTGAATACAAAATTACAAAAGAAATTGTTATATTTGTCTCAATACAGAGCATGACAACATATTTTCTCACTCATAGGTTTTTGTTTCAAGTTTATATCTTCAAAATTGGCATTAGAAAACGAATTTCATTAACATGTGTTTATTTCCCTATACCAAATTCTCAATCAGGCAACAGCCTTAAGTGGTACCGTAATGGGACAAGTGATAAAATGAAAAAAATACTTCGGACACACGCCATTGCAGAGCCATGTCGCCAAGGAAATCACAGATGACGACATTTAAAACATGCTCGAGAACAAGCCAAGACTGGCTGTTGTCAAACAGATATTTAAAACATAAACTTCATCCCACATGGAATTCAATCAAGAGTTGCCAAATTGAAAGATAGGAAACAAGTCGAGTAACAAACGAACAAGCAAGAAAGACAAGATATTAAGTACAAATATACGCACAAAACTCTAGACGACCCAACGAAGATAACACAAACACTGAGGCGAAGACATATATGTAAGCAGCTCTAAACCTGACGATACAACGGAGACAGCGCGTAAAAAAAAAACAGTTTTCAGCAGAGACGCTTCAAAAACTCTCATCTGTTCCCGTCTTCAGGCAAACTCCACTTTACACAAAATTATACGTATCATAAATTATTATTTATTAATTAAAATATATACTATATAAAATAATTGCATATTATATATAATATTATATAAAATATTGTACACACTTTAATTTTAATATGTACACATACACTCGTATGTGCTGAATTTTTATTGTTTGATGTTTTATTTGTTTTTTGTTGCTTTTCTCGTATTCAACTCCGGCAATGGAGAAATTACGACGAANAAAAAAAAAAAAAAAAAAGCAAAGTTACATTTTCAGGTTACCTGCACGGGCATGCAATATCATTATATTTATGTTTATGAACTCTTCAGAGCACCGAGTTACTTGTTGACTGCGGTAACGTGTCCGACGTTACCTTTGTCGCTGCTCAGAAATGACATTGTTCATTGTCACTTGCACAAAAGTATTAAACGCAAAGACAGGCGACACACAGATACTGTCTGATCTTAAAACATCGTACCACTTTTCCTCGTTGTTTAATGAAAGTTTTAAAATTTAATACATAATATTTCTAATTGATTTAACACATGAAAATATACGACGCAAATAAAAATATGCATATAGTTACAATATTCACTTTCTGCCAAGTGAATTTTGATCGTACTTCTTCTAATCTAATACAATCAGCTTGGGATTACTGTCAGTGAACTCACGATTAAAATCCTATTTATGACTCCAACGTGCACTTAAGGTACCAGTTTTATTCTTTCAAACTGATGCAGAACTACAAAAAAAAATAACACAAGGAGAAAAAACAAATTTTATTTATCATTACTTAAATAAGTTTGTAAAAGAATGTTGGTAAACCAAAAATTTCACACAGTTGCTACGGTGTTGAACGATCAAGGGGTTTAAAAAACGCCGTGCAGGAGGGAGAAAACTGCAAAAACAAGATAAACAAAACGAAAATTGAAATGAGGACCTTGAAATTGTGTTCGTGCTCACTGTTACTTCACATGTACCTCAAACGTTTTTCACAAATATATTGCGAAAAGAGATGTATTTTCATTCATGTGAAAAAAAGATCAAAGTACATTACTAAGCTTTTAGTTTTTTTAACAATGTTCAGTAGGTGTTTACAAAGACTTCAAGTGGCCTATTACCATTGAAAATACAAATAACGCANGAGAAAACTGCAAAAACAAGATAAACAAAACGAAAATTGAAATGAGGACCTTGAAATTGTGTTCGTGCTCACTGTTGCTTCACATGTACCTCAAACGTTTTTCACAAATATATTGCGGAAAGAGATGTATTTTCATTCATGTGAAAAAAAGATCAAAGTATATTACTAAGCTTATAGTTTTTTTTAACAATGTTCAGTAGGTGTTTACAAAGACTTCAAGTGGCCTATTACCATTGAAAATACAAATAACGCATNTTTTTTTAACAATGTTCAGTAGGTGTTTACAAAGACTTCAAGTGGCCTATTACCATTGAAAATACAAATAACGCATGAGAGAGAGGTAAAATATTTCTGCAAACTTGCAGAACATATAGTTCTGTCGAGTACTCAGATTTGCAGATTTTCTTCTGATAATAATAAATTATACCAGCGATATAGAAATGTTATTTTTACATATGTCAAGAAAAATTTGTATCATACTCAACATTCTTGTACTTCATTGAATAACTTCTTCTGAATAACTAGTAATCGAAAAAACTAAATGTTTTCAGCTAAAAGTTTTTGCAAAATATTCAGCGAAAGTAAGTTATTGTAATTTTACTTTTAATTTGTTTCTGTGGCAGATATCTCATAGAAAATAATTATGTACCATATATGTAATTTACAATTTGTCTCCGCCGAAACTTCTTGAAAGAGATAAATTAATGTATACGCTCTTATTGGATAGTCAAGATTCGTGTCTACATACCTGGTCAAGAACATTTTAAACAATTTAATAATTACTGTGTCACACTGCACCTTCAACGGTAAAAAATAGTTTTAATTTTAGTTTTATATCACGTAGAAATATGTGACATAAATGGAAGTTTGGGTGTACTGTTTAGTGGTATAGCTTGTTAAATATAATTACAGTATGTTATGATTGATTGCTAAATTATATTTGTAATATTTCTTCTAGAGTTCATGCAACAGTCTTATTTTTAACAGTTAACTTTTTTTAGAATATAAATGTTGTTTAAAAATATATTTAACTCTTTCTTATACGATCTGTAGTTGTTATTTGCGTTCTTCTTGCGAATATTTACTCTAATGCAAGTCAAAACAAAGGCTTTCACAATTTATTCGATCTTCTGGTTGTCTTGCTTTGGATTTATCATAGGGTTTACAACCATTTTTTTTCATAAGCTTCTATATTTATGGGTATCGCAGCTACCTCAAAACACAACAAATGCAGTATCTTCCACCAGACTTTGACTGCATATCCTAGTGACCCATTTAACTTGTGTCACAACTGCTGTTAGACGCCATTGCTTTTTACGACGTGCATGATTATTGTAGATTGCTCTCTACTAAAAGTGTGTCCACAATGGACTTTATTTTATTATGGGATTTGATAGATATTTCAACTCATTAGTGCTTGCTTGGTTATGAACAATCACACATCATTGTTAAGATTTTAAATACAAAAATAATTAAGTGCGCTATTTTGTTGACGCATGCGTAATATTTTATAAGTAAAAGAATTTAAANATTGTTAAGATTTTAAATACAAAAATAATTAAGTGCGCTATTTTGTTGACGCATGCGTAATATTTTATAAGTAAAAGAATTTAAAACCTTAAGAATATTTGGTCACTTGAAAAAGTAAATAGGAGTCCACATTTACAGTGTAAAATGCACGGTGATTTCGGGCAATATCGATGACAACGTATTTCTTAAAGTTGCCAGGACAGTCCACAGTGAAATTCAGTTAACCCTTTTTTCTTACTGCGAACGCTGTCACAAATTTCTGTTGGTAAGTTGTTTTAACAGGAATCCTTAGTGCACTATAATGTTGCAGTTTTGGTGAATCATACACTGTAAAAAAATTGTAATTTTTAGTGAGAAATTGTTTGTAATTCTACAAATGCTCGTTACAGTGCAAATAACTCGTTTGTAAAACTACAAGGTTCGTGCTTGTAATACACCTCAAGAAATGTTTGCACTATACTAACCTGTATCCACGAGCTTCATGAAAATGGCGGACACTCAACAACGTGAAGCCGTATATAGCTGTTTGTGAAAAAAAATACATGGGTGATGTAATGTGCAATTGCGTGTAAAAAGAAATGTATTACAAGTTTGAATAACGTAAAACACTTAAAACAACTCAAGTATTCCTAATAAAACTACTTNCTAATAAAACGATTGTTTCAATAAAACGTGACCGTATTACTCATTAACTGTTTTCTAGCTACACAGAACTCTAAAATCGGCTCTCAAGACCTCGGAGTTAAGAGCCGTCCAAATATCTCAATTCAACAACAGAACTTTTAAAATAAAACAAATATAATTTTCTTAATCAAATAAAGTCATATTATTTTGTGTAGGCACTTGCAACTATATTTACTATAATNTATTTTGTGTAGGCACTTGCAGCTATATTTACTATAAAAATAAGTATTAAGTTCATAAGTCAAGTTGGTCCTACGGTTAAAAGTGAGGGGAAATAACGCAACGGGTATGGGTTCTGACCCCCCATGCTTGGAAATTTTTTTTTTCTTAAATTACATTTTGAAATATTTTTTTAGTAACTCTCTATTATTAGTTAATCACATTTTTTTCTAGAAAATAAAATTTTTTGTACACTTTCCAATAATGTAAGTTGTAATACAATCCTATAATTTGTAATATTAGAAATATATGTTTTGCAGATTTTACAAGAAAACTGTCTGTAGTTTTACAAAGGATTTTCTTTGCAACGGGTTTTCCAAGGATATTTCTTGTAAAGGTACAAATTGTTTTTTTAAGTGTACAAGGTTTTCAATGATTCTCTTCATTATTATCAAACATAATACAAAACACTCAAAAGAATAACTGTAATGATTCGGCAGCTATAATCTTTATTTCTAAGTGCAGTATTGAAATACCACTTTTAAGAATTTTTTTTTTAAATTCCATATATGTCCAATTTAATTAATGCCGAAGAATTTTAAGACGATTGTTTATTCGCGTGTGCTTTAAATTGCAATTTTATTATTTTGCTATGTGAGTTCATGTTGAGAACTCGCGTAACATAGCAGTGTTCGAGCTGATTCAAAATGTAGAGACCACACATGTACGATTTTTTTATGTTGCCATAGCAACCTTAATACGTGCATTCATTTTGAATTCCAATTTGTCGAGTAGTAGTAGGCCACTCGGAAAAAGGAAAAAATAGAAACGCTTTCTTCTTAATTCAGAATTTAAGGCAGTAGCATTTTCTTTATATTACAAATTATTTTAGGCAAAGTTTGATCTCAGGGCAGTGTTTCATTCATTGGCAACTAAGAATATTTGCTATTTATTAATTACGCTTAATTAAGAGTAGAAGATGGGCCCCGACTGGTGACTACGAAAAAATCCCGTTGATTTGTATTTTTGCATTTGTTACTTGGATTTTAAAAACCGTCTTTAACGAATCCCGAACGAATCCGAACGAAAGACGGAACTGGTTCAATTTGGGCCATGTACCACTGGCGAACATTTCTAGTGAATATGTAGAGAAACGAAGATAAATGTCTTTTTCGCACTGCATCCAATCAGAACTTGCTTCTTAGGTGTTACTAACTAGCAACGGAAGGGGTAATATTTTAGGTTAGGCATTTTAGTGTGAGGACACTTTTTTTTTTAACTTCGCTAGTGCTGCCTGCCAGGCGTGTTAAAAATATTCTGCACTTGCAGTTCCGAGTTAAGTTACAAGATATGATGTTTTAAAATTTTAAATTCTGCTGATTTANTTAAAAACCGTCTTTAACGAATCCCGAACGAATCCGAACGAAAGACGGAACTGGTTCAATTTGGGCCATGTACCACCGGCGAACATTTCTAGTGAATGTGTAGAGAAACGAAGAGAAGTGTCATTTTCGCACTGCATCCAATCAGAACTTGCTTCTTATGTGTTACTAACTAGCAACGGAAGGGGTAATATTTTAGGTNTTTTCGCACTGCATCCAATCAGAACTTGCTTCTTATGTGTTACTAACTAGCAACGGAAGGGGTAATATTTTAGGTTAGGCATTTTAGTGTGAGAACACTTTTTTTTTTAACTTCGCTAGTGCTGCCTGCCAGGTGTGTTTAAAATATTCTGCACTTGCAGTTCCGAGTTAAGTTACAAGATATGATGTTTTAAAATTTTAAATTCTGCTGATTTANTAAAATATTCTGCACTTGCAGTTCCGAGTTAAGTTACAAGATATGATGTTTTAAAATTTTAAATTCTGCTGATTTAGATTAAAATATCCCCACCGAATGATTAAAGCTGGTTCCCTCAATACAGCGATGCGTTTCGATGCGTTCCGATGCGATGCGTTGCGTTGAGCTGTAGTCAACCAGGATGAAACAGCAGTCCGCTGCAGCGCGTCGGCAACGAGTGCGTTACGGGAAGTTCTTGCGTTGCGTTTGTCGGCGATAGCCTGCGACGGAGAAGAAGAACAACAACAAGTATTTGTGTGCATGGAGAATAAGAAGAACAGCTATTTGTTCACATTTTGAAGACGACACGTTCGTTAATGCCTTGTTCAGCAACTACACGCAAAACATATGAGTGTGACAGCGTCAGTGTTTTTCGTATGTCTTTTGTCACTTTCGTGAGGTCTAAAACTACATTTTTTTTCTCTAAAATAGTTAGCAGCGCCATATTGGACGACGTCAGTCACAGACAGATCATCGCCTAATCGCGAAACAGTAAGTATAGCTCATCGCAGCCCATCGCGTCGTCACGCATCGCATCGCGTCGCGACGCATCGCTGTGTTGTGGAACCAGTATTACAAGATGAAATGGAAATACCTCAGCTCATTCTCGTAACCAATGTTATTTTGTTGTGTTTTATGTTTATTAATTCGAGATTTTGTGTATGTTTTCGGTCATACATCTAAGCATTTTACATTTCAGAAGTAATCTAAAGTGTTCCAACTATTGCAAAGAAACGCAAAATGCACTTCAGTGTATTTCCCCTGTCTCCATTTGACTCGTCTTATCTATCCAAAAGTGTAACGCTTGATAGTTATATTTGCTAACCCTTTTCTCGACCCGTGGGGAGGGGGGAGGGATTTTACATGTTATGGGTTGCTAGTCTCATACAGTATAAAACAAAGGGTACCATATTAATGTTCTTTTCTTTTAAAAGTAATGTTTGAAGACAAGCCAATAATTAAAAGAAGATATTTTGCTCGATACAAAATTTGTTTCACGTTTTATCAAAACGATGAGTTTTTGCTGCTTTGGGGGTTGGAATTTGCATCTTAGTTTTTTTAAATTTTATTTGTGAACCTCACGTCATGATAATATAACTCTTCTCATGTCAAAAGTTACACACACGTGGTTTGATTGGACTGTGTCCATTGACGACCTTGAGAGTAAGACATACGCAGACTCAGCAAGACAAGAAACGCAACATACGCACTGCCTTCAAGCCTACTACAACAATAAAAGCAATACTAACATACGTGAAACCGGCCAGCGATCAACAACACAAACATGCATTGTATTTATCAAATTACTTGTCNTCCTTGTCAGTGCGGCAGTGTGTACATAGAGGAAAACAGGCGGGCCACTGTCCACCCGTGTCAACGAACACAAAAAGAACACTACACAGGAAGAAACAGAAATATCTAAACTAGCTGAACACGCCTGGTCAGATAATCATAAGATTCTATGGGAAAATTTTTTACCCATAGCCAAAGAGCAAAATGCCATAAAAAGAAAGATCTAAGAATTTACTTTCATCAACTGCAATAGTAATGTCATAACTAAACAGAACATAGAATTAAAATATATATGGCTACCAATAATTAAAAACGATGTTTTGTTTCAAGTATCCCACCTGAAGAAGGGGACAGATTCCAGGCCCATAAACGTTGTGAAGACTTATAATTATTATTTGTGTTTCTGAGTATTGTGTTCGTTTATCTACTCTTTCCACTGGTTATATTTTGTGGTTCCTGTGTCGTCAGTAGTGCTGATTTATTTGGTTGTATAATATGACGAGGAATACTTTTCCCTACTTGTGTTCCATTTTTTGTTTTGTTTTGTTTTATTTTCGTATTTGTTTTCAGTTTTTATTGTTCAGCTGTGACCATTGATATTGTGTTTGCTTATTGCTCTGTTTTGTTCACTTTTGTGGTGTTTTGTTTTCTTCATCGTGTTGTCTCCTCTTTTGGTTTGCTTTTGTTGCCTGTCGTTTTTTGTAAAAATAAGTTGCTCGTCCGTCTTTTTGTCGTTTTAATAATATATTGACAAGGGAACAGATTTCCCTGATTATCTGTCTGTGGTGTTGTAAAATATATTTTTTCGTTTTTATCTTGCTGAGTCTGTGTATGTTTATTTAGTCTCATGATCGGCAATGGACACAGTCCAATCAAACCATATTAGTAACATGAACTCACCGCTGCCATTAAACTTCAAAGATAAAATTTAATAGCAATATTTGGAGAACGTATGAATTGATATAATAAACAGAATAAAATTTTATTAGCAAAAATATTACATAAATTGTGCTGGTGAGATAAGTATAAAGTTGAAAAGTAAAATACATAAAAATAAGCGCCATTGCCATTAATGTGCCTATTTAGATGATATTCAAATAACATAAAATTGCCAGGTATTCAACTGACTGATTACAAACGCATGAATATTTTTGCGTGTTTGCTAAGCTGATGATTAAAAAAAAAAGGAAAATTTTCCCACATAACATGTAAAAAAGCAACTGAAAAACATAGTTTTTTTTTTCATTCATCCCGATAGTTGAATTTAGTTGAATTTTACGCAATAGGCTGGAAGCAGCTGTTCAGGACTAGTTTAAATTTTCAAAGACGAGCATTCGATTAAAAAAAATATTTCACGCTCTTGTAGATATAAGGAACTTCTATTTGTAAGCTTATTTTACTTTTTGTTTGTGACAGAGTAGACTGCTATGGTAATACAGTAGAACTTGCGTCGCAAACCAGACAACAATTTTGCAAAATGTGTAAATGTTTAACTGCAATTTCACCTACAGACACACACACACAAAAAAAAAACTCTAACTGACACGGCAAGGAAAACAGAATCAGCAATTTTTACGCAATATACGTACCAAAAATATTTTCCTGGTGCGTACTTGTGTGCAAAATTGTGTGCGTAGACATATTGTATTTTACCAACAACTATGTTGTCACAGGTCAAAATTAGACTAAACCATGCGTTTGAATTGTTTGAAGAGTGTTATTGAAGTAATTTAATTTTGACAACATTTTTTAAGAAATTAGGACAAATTACTTGTACGCTTATTACGATAACTCGCAGGAACTAGTTAATCTGCATTGCAAAAATGCTTATTGTTTTATCAACGTTTTTGGTTACAAAACCATAAAAAGATCTCAATAGAATTTTGCGCGTGTATATGAATTCTTTATGTGTATACGTATACATATATCTGTATGTGTGTGTGTGTGTGTGTGTGTAAACATATTTGCGGCATGTGAAAATTTAATGGCGTTTGTTGATTCCAAAAAGTTAAATATTTTAGTTGGCCAATTACAATTTTTTCATGATAGTAATTAATTAAAAAATAAGTATTTACTCAGTTCTTACATTGCATTCTTCATTAAACTCATAGGATCATACATAAGATATAAACGGGAATAATTACATTTCTCTAATAAAATGTATTTACCATTAAATCCTTAAAATTGTTCTTTTTAAAAAGAATTTTCATTAAAATTACAGTTTAAAACTGATGTTATAAAGCGGAAATAAATGTACACATATCTGACTGACGTGTGATGAATAATAGTATTAGAAGTAATGTAAGTCGTAGTCGTGGTAATGACAAAAGCAGGGGTAGCTCTAGTAGTAGATGTAGAAGTAGCGGTGTTAATTTGTTGTAACGGTAACGTCAAGTAGTATAAGAAGTGAAGTGGCGATGCTCAAGTGGTGGTAGTCGTATGGGGGTAGTGGCGGTATTGTTAGGAGGGAAGACAGTGCTGGAATTCAAACTTATTTAAAAGATAGCAGTAGTAGAGTACTTCAGTTGGTTTTGGTAATACTTTTAGTAGTAGTGGTGATACCACTAGTAACACCAGTGTTGGCAATACTTTTAGTAGTAGTTTTGGCGGTACCACTAGTAACACCAGTGTTGGCAATACTTTTAGAAGTAATGGTGGTGGTACCACTAGTAATACCAGTGTTGGTAATACTTTTAGAAGTAATGGTAGTGGTACCACTAGTAATACCAGTGTTGGTAATANGCAATACTTTTAGTAGTAGTTTTGGCGGTACCACTAGTAACACCAGTGTTGGCAATACTTTTAGAAGTAATGGTGGTGGTACCACTAGTAATACCAGTGTTGGCAATACTTTTAGAAGTAATGGTGGTGGTACCACTAGTAATACCAGTGTTGGTAATACTTTTAGAAGTAATGGTGGTGGTACCACTAGTAATACCAGTGTTGGTAATACTTTTAGAAGTAATGGTAGTGGTACCACTAGTAATATCAGTATTGGTAATAATTTTAGTAGAAGTGGTATTTTTTAGAGGGGAAAAAAATCTTTTAAAGACACCGTGGAAAAATGAAGAAAGATGAACGGTAGTGTGGGGGTTTTACACACTAAAACCCTCCCCTCTCTCGCCTCCTGGTGTAGAGGGATCAGACTGGGACCGCCCTGCAGCATTACATCATTCTGAACGTGTTCACCCTAAGTGATCCACCCCATGCACGTATCTTGTTCGCTAGTAGGGTGGTAGTGACAGTAGAATTGTAANCCCACTAAAACCCTCCCCTCTCTCGCCACCTGGTGTAGAGGGATCAGACTGGGACCGCCCTGCAGCATTACATCAGTCTGAACGTGTTCACCCTAAGTGATCCACCCCATGCACGTATCTTGTTCGCTAGTAGGGTGGTAGTGACAGTAGANGTCTGAACGTGTTCACCCTAAGTGATCCACCCCATGCACGTATCTTGTTCGCTAGTAGGGTGGTAGTGACAGTAGAATTGTAATAGTGTTGGCAGTGGTAGAGGCATTATCAGTAGTGGTAAAAGTAGGAGCAATAAAATGAGCATTGATTTACCTAACGAAAGTCTCAGTGCCATAGCGCTTTTGAATAACTTTGTTTTTAAACTTTACTGAAACAAAACACATGTCTCCAATTTTTTTGACATGTTATGTAACGCAACTCGTCATGGGTTTGGTTCAAGCATTACGCCAGTTTTTGTCTGACAGTAGTAATATTTACATTCTCAGCTTCTTCATAATTTTAGGTAAACTTTAATTTTATTTTAATTTATCGTAAAAAACCAACCTTAGAGTCCCAGATTTCAGCTATCCTGACTGCACATTTTAACATCTAATTATATTTGTGAATGTGACGAAGAAGAAAATACATGAAATTTTAGTGACTCTGTAACTATATACCCTCTTGTAATTCAGGAACTGTTCAGTGACCACAAAACTACTTTAGTAAATAATAGAACTCTAACATTTGTTATGTGATATATTTCTTATCTTGGTGTTGATTACATATAAAAATAATTGTACTTAAACTCTCAAGACCGATTTGTTATAATTCCCCTCCCCTTCTTACAAAATTTCTATCATATTTCTAAGTTTTTTTTCCTTCATTTACATATTTGTTAGTATCGGTCTACGAGACAGGTGACTCTGTAGTTTTTGAAGTGTGATTCAAGTGTGCGAAAATAAATAATATGGGAAAAATTGATCANACGAGACAGGTGACTCTGTAGTTTTTGAAGTGTGATTCAAGTGTGCGAAAATAAATAATATGGGAAAAATTGATCAAGTTGTAACTGAACAAAATTAAAGGTTGAAAAAAAAACAGATATTGTGAGTTGCATAATTTGTGATAGTGGTGTGAGCTGTGAATTAAAAATACCTGCTAGTAATATTTAACGAGCAGATAGTAAATAAACCTATAAATACTGTATACTGTCTAGCACAGTTGTTATTCAGATTGAGATAGAACAACACCTCGACTGAAGATGGCAGATACTCCAGAAAAATACTTTTGTTGTTACTGCAAGAAGAAATGTTCTTAAAGTAGCAAATGCTCGACGACACGAAGTTGGTTTCGCTCTCAATATGAAGCGCGCTGCCATTATCATGCGAAATGTGCAAATCACAATTTGTACTACCTGACAACTTAAAAAGACATATCGCTACATGCAAAGGTATAGTTACTCTACCTGTCAATCAGTATTTGCTTAAGGCGCCCGTCTACCTTACGCTTGAGCTGCGTTGCAGAGTGTTCCAAATACACGTTTTTCAACGAAACTATTAAGCGTGCGTCCAACGTGCGATCTACGAAAAGAACACACACTTCAGACGAGAGCTGTTAAGTACTTTCAAAATATCACGTAGGTTAGAAACATCAATTCAGAGTACTCCAAAACCGCTAAAAACGGCCTTTCCAAGGCGCTGTAGCTCAAAATGCACGCATCAGATACATACAAAACTACTATAGGCGCCTGCACTGAACCTTTCTAAAGACTTCCCACTAATAAAATAATATGGTCACCGCTGAAAGTCCCATAGGTACACGCAGCACGACGAGAACACTGCACACCAGTTCAGAGCCTTGCGCTTAGCGGCGATGGCGTACTTGATGCGCGTGGCAGTGTCGCCCTTATCTCTCCCGCGCTTCTCGGCCTAAACGTGGGAAAAAGTTCCAGGTAGACGGGTGCCTTATATTACAACCCTCTTGCGATGTCACGATACCTAGGAAAGCTAAAATTGATTGAACAACGTCGCCGAAGACTGTGGCCACGACCATCGAAACCTTCGGCAGATCGCTGGGATCTCTCAGAAATCCCTGCAACTACTGCAACAAGACACGCGAGTATGCCTGTGATAGAAACAGACATATAAAGCACAAACGCAAGATAAACCCCTATCGCACAGCGTAACCATGTGGAAAGTGATCTCGGTCGTTTGCACGTACTGACAGTTAAAAAAGACATTTGAAAGTGCGTAAATGTCTTGTTCCTCTAGTTAATGAGTAAAAAAATAAAAACCACAAACTTGCAATGGTCAGGCACCTTCTCCTGCATCGCGTATTGGTGCGCTGTCTTCATCGAGAATTTCGAAACTTTACGTGAACTCTGTGGACAATTTTTCAACGATGTGGAGGAAACGGTATCATTATTGCGACAAGAGCTCTAATAAAAGTAGCAATGCGCGTCATCACGAGAGAAGTAAAAATAAAATTTGTAATGTTGACTGGCTGAACTTATTTGGCTCTAAATTTTTTTTGTTGTGGTCATGAGTCCAACGCACATTTTGCGGTTGACAAATAGATGAAATACCTAGCTGAATTTATGCTTGTGATGAGATTCGTGCATTAAAAACACAACCTGCTGGTGAAATAATGGCAACAATTAGTGTGTGTATGTACACAGCTACAGGTAGACTGCACAGTTCAGTTGTTCAGACAGCTAATAGTGAAGATCGTCTTGAGCAAAGATGAAATCCGAATGTTATTTGAGTCTTTATTGTAAGAAGGTATTTTCTAAAATAAACAATGCCTGACGACTTGAGGCTGGTTGCCGTCTCTATTTGAAGCCAGCTACCTTATCACGTAAAAAGTGCAAATAACAATTTTGACAGCGTGACAACTTAATAAGACATCTTACTACATGCAAAGGTCTCCTTCCAGTATCATCTAGGCAACAAACTGATGAAATTAAGGTACCTGCTTCGTCGGACACTGGTGTGCCCTAGTCTGCTTCGGAGCAGTGGAGCAGTGGTTGAATTAAATGGCGGTGCAAACGGAAGCACACCGAGAAAACTTATCTATCGACAAAATCCACTATGTTCAAAAATCTGCATTGATCCCGCCAGGAACCGAACCCAGTTCGTTGTAGTATATGGGTTATAATGAAATTTCACTTTCGTTGGCATAGAGCGGTCAATAGATTTAAAGAGTGGAAAGGGGAAGGGTTACATTACTGATTTTAAAATTTGATTTGAAAAAACAAATATACTATATTAATGAATATGGCTTTATTAGATCTGCAGCAAAAGTTAAATGGTGTAAATTCAAATCTCTGCTCATGATAAACGAATATAAGACAATAGATTTATGCACACATTGCTTGCATATTTTGTTAATGTCAGATTTACTTTTCGCAAATGTGCCTGCCATGTCATCATGAAAAGTAGGTCGGGTGGTAAATATAGTTGGCCCATTATAAATTCCTTCCACAAGTCGTCACAGTAGCGGTTTCCGAATCAGCGGGGCTTTGTTTTCCAGTATTAATTCCTCTCCCATTATGCCACCACAGTGGTCGGAGAAGTGTCTTGCATACTGCCGGGGAAAATATTGAGTATATATTGCAATCAAATAATATGAATATTTATATATAATGACAAAATCTGCTAGTGATTGGGTGACAAACAGAATCTAGCACTTGTTCTGTACTTATCTTAGCATGGGATGTGCCTACTTATGAATTGAATTTTTAGATATATTATAAGACATACATGTCCATAAAATGGTTGGCTGGCTATGTTTATATGAGGGTTTATGACAATGCATTACATATGAATTGGGAATGTTACCTATGCCTTTAATATAAGAGCTTAAACACATTTATAAATACATATTTGGACAACTCTATTTATAAGAAGTCTTGACATTATGAGAGATATCCCATTGATCAGAGTTAGGAGCTGTAATTTTCCGAATTTGGGGGTTAAAACTTCAACACATTGTAAATGCCAACGAACTATGGTTATAAGGAGGTTTAAAACATAATGAGCCAAATAATGATGATCGAAGTCAGTAGCGATACCTATGATATGAATTCTGCAGCTATTATTTTAAAAGTTCCAAAATGTTGGTCAACTATGCTTATAAGAAGACTAAAAGCATAATGGACCCTGGTAGATTTATCGAAGTCGGGATCGATTTCTTCGGTATGAATCTGATGACTATAGCTTCAGTGAATATAAAATGGTAGTCAACTATACTTATTAGATGGGCTAAGGCTTAATTAACCCAGTGGTCCTTTTCATTGTTGGGGGTGCTATCTATGATTTGACATCCAACTATATTTATTACAGGGCTTAAAGCATTGATGCTACCACACTCATTGACATCGGGGACGATGCATATGACATGAATTTCACGACTGTTGCTTAAGCAGATAGGAGGTGTTAGACCTCTATGCTTATAGGAAGACTTAAGGCATAATTGACCTCGTTGCATTGTTCGATTTCGGAGAGATGTCTGTTATGAATTTGGTGGCTGTAGCTTTGGTGAATTGAAAATTATAGCCAAATATGCTTATAAGAGGGCTTACGGCATAGTTGACCCTGTGATAATTTTCGTCATCGGAGGTGATGTCTATGATATGAATTCGTTGGCTGTATCTTTAAAAGTACGGTAATGACAGCCTACTATGCTTATAAGAGGGGTTAAGGCATAATTGACCCTGCAGTCTTTTTCGTAGTTGGGGTGATGCATATGGTACGAATTTGGTGGTTCTATCTTAAAAGGTATGGTAATAACAGCATACTATGCTTATAAGATGGGTTAAGGCATAATTGATCCTGTAATCATTTTCGTCGTTGGNACCCTGCATTCCTTTTCGTCGTTGGAGGTGCTGTCTATGTTATGAATTTGGTGGCTATAGATTCAACATTTCGGAAATTATGACTAACAATGTTTATAAAAGGGCTTAACGCATAATTGACCCGACCACCCTCATTGATACCAGAGGCTATGTCTGTGATATGAATTTGATAACTACGTTATTGACCATGGTATTCTTATAAGAAGGCTTAAGGAATAACTGCCCAACCACCCTGATCGGCATCGAGGCCGATGCATATAATATTAATTTCATGACAATAGATTCAACAGTTCGGAAATCATAGCTTACTATGATTATAATATGATTTAAGGCATACTTGACCATCCGGTCCTTTTCGTCGTTGGGAGTGATGTCTATGATATTAATTTGTCGGCCGTATCTTCAACAGTTTTAAAATGGCAGCCAACTATGATTATAAGAGGGTTTATGGCATAATGAGCCATATAGCATTGATTAGAGCTAGGAGCAGTACCTACAGTCCGAGTTTGGTGACTATAACTTAAACGGGTTCCGAAATGATGGCCAACTATGCTTATAAGTTCGTGGGGGGGGGTCAGATATTGTCATACTGCACTTTAAACATGCCCTGTGGTAAGGTAACCACTATGTTGTACTTCAGACTCGAACAGGTTACATAATTAATTCAAAAAATAAAAAAAATCGCTCCTTTGCCTAGTAAATTCAATATGCCATCGAAATAGTGGGGATAATCAAAGTTAATAATGCACTTTAGCATTCGTTTTTAAAGCACTAGTCCGAAAATATACAAGACTTTGTATATTTGATAATACATTTATATGTTTACAAAATCCAATATGGTTCTGGTAATATACACGTAATCATATTTTCTGACGACATATTCTTGTCTGTCTAAAATTTTTCATTTTACAGCATATCATGCCCCAGTAGAAAGTAATTAATTAGAATTGCGTGCCATTTGTAGATGTGCGAGACATAGTGGGGAACAAGTGCTTCGTGGGAAGCAGCCATTTCTGTGTGCCGTAGTCAACGTGGTAATTTGTCTTTTGTTACTAAATCTGCAGAATGAATGGGATTGCCGTTGAATAAGTAACAATATTTATAACAGTGAAACAATAAATATTTGTGGCCAGAAATCACACACCTTGCTGTCGGTACCGCAAGTAATCAGCCATCGGGCATCTATTTCCTGTTACTACAGCGTTATGAGCCTTAATGTCAGGATCTGTGCTACAAACCTGGCAGAATTTGTTTCCATTCTTCCCGTTGCGCGGTCAAAGTTGGAGTTTGTATTTTTCTACTGTGGGCCTGGCAAACAAACGACGCTTCCGCTTATCCCAAAATCGGGGCTTTCAGCGGGCCAGTTGAGCAGTTCCACCTGATTGCCCTCAAAACACAGCGTTATTGACGTTGCTTTGTGACAAGAGAATAACAGTGCTGATGCAGGAGAGGGCCTATTCCGAAACGTTGCTTCAGATCGGGAAGTATCGTGTTGTCCGAAATATCCAGGTATATTCGAGAGTTCATCGATCAATCGATTAAAACTGATGGTTCAAGCCAAAACCACCAAGTGGAAGGGCCCNCAGATATTGTCATACTGCACTTTAAACATGCCCTGTGGTAAGGTAACCACTGTGTTGTACTTGAGACTCGAACAGGTTACATAATTAATTCAAAAAATAAAAAAAATCGTTCCTATGCCTACTAAATTCAATATGCCATCGAAAAAGTGGGAATAATCAAAGTTAATAATGTAACTTTAGCATTCGTTTTTAAAGCACTAGTCCGAAAATATACAAGACTTTGTATATTTGATAATACATTTATACGTTTATAAAATCCAATATGGTGCTGGTAATAGTCACGTAATCATATTTTCTGACGACATATTCTTGTCTGTCTAAAAGTTTTCATTTTACAGTATATAATGCCCCAGTAGAAAGTAATTAATTACAATTGCGTGTCATTTGTAGATGTGCGAGACATAGTGGGAAACAAGTGCTTCGTGCGAAGCAGCCATTTCAGTGTACCTTAGTCAACGTGGTAATTTGTCTTGTGTTACTAAATCTGCAGAATGAATGGTATTGCCGTTGAACAAGTAATAATGTTTATAACAGTGAAACAATACATATTTGTGGCCAGATATCACACACCTTGCTGTCAGTTCCCTTAAGTAATCGGCCATCGGGCCTCTATTTCCTATTACTACAGCGCTATGAGCCTTTAGGTCAGGATCTGTGCTGCAAACCTGGCAGAATTTGTTTCCATTCTTCCCGTCGCGCGGTCAAAGTTGGAGTTTGTATTTTTCTACTGTGGGCCTGGTAAACCAACGACGCTCCAGCTTATCCCAACATCGGGGCTTTCAGCGGAGCAGTTGAGCAGTTCCACCTGATTGCCCTCAAAACACGACGTCATTGACGTTACTTTGTGACAAGAGAATAACAGTGCCAACACAGGAAAGGGCCTATTCCAAACCGTTGCTTCAGATCGGGAAGTATCTTGTTGTCCGAAATATCTAGGTATATTCGAGAGTTCATCGATCAATCGATTAAAACTGATGGTTCAAGCCAAAACCACCAAGTGGAAGGGCCCCCAGACCATTACTCTACCATCATCAACATTCGCCGTCTACACAGTACACTAATGTAGATACCGTTGGTCCATCCGAATGTTCGATCATGTGCTGTGACACATCACTGCACTCCACTGCTCCACGGATGTACCCAAAAACAAAACCATCTCGAGTGGAATTTAGACAATACTTGAAAAGCGCGTTGAACTGACAAACGTTATAAAGTCTGCACATTATAAAAAAAAATTGGAAGAACATACAGGCTCCTACCGAGCTGTTTGAAATTGTTCGTGAAGATTGCCAAAAGTTTATAAGAAGCACGGCAACGAGCTTTCACTAAACAATAGAGCCTTGTACAAAATCACAAGCGAAATATTAAATCTACGAGTACATTATTACGGGGGCCGCGGTGTTTTAGGGGTCAGACTATCCGCCTCCCACCTGGGCGAAGCGGGATCGATTCCTGGCGGAGCCGCTCTCGAATTTTCGCACGTGGGAATAGTGCTGGACGATGTCAGCTGGTTGGCGGGTTTTTTCGGGGTTCTTCCGTTTCCCCCGCTATTTCATTCCGGCGCTGATCCATACTTACCTCACTTGACTCTCATAGGCTCTCAAGACCTCGATGTTAAGAGCCACCCATCTCTCTCCGCTCCACTACATTCTTACGGGTTTACAATTTTACTGAATCTTCTTCTCGTATTCCGTTGACGTACAAGTATGACCAAGAGTGAGCCGGGTAGAAGGTTTTCCTCTCCAATTTCAGCTCTGAGGAAGTAAGTCTCTTGCAAATGTGGTCTAAGGAGTTTGTAAAAATTACCATATTTTTATTCAAACCCTTCGCTAGATTAAACGAACTCTTACCGAGTAGCACCCCCTCCCCCACGGNAAAATTACCATATTTTTATTCAAACCCTTCGCTAGATTAAACGAACTCTTACCGAGTAGCACCCCCTCCCCCACGGCTGTAACCACTATTCGGTAAATTGAAGCAGACAGGTGAGTTATGACTTTGAGAGTCAAAGACAGTTAAACGCCATGCGCTAATCGCTTATGAAAACTGCACGCGCGCGTGCACTAAGGCGGATTCGAACCCAACATCCCACCCAAGCACAGTTAGCTTGCATGCGAAGTACTGTGCCTGAGTGAGGCCGGGATCTCCCGACAGATGAACGTCGCAACCCGCCAGCTCCCGGGGGCGAGCAGCGTAATTCGACAGTGTGCCCGCGCAAATTAATGAAACTTCGCGAGTGGTTGCACCAGAGTTCCAATCAGTTGGGTAATCAGTTGGGCTAATGAATCCGCCGTCAGAGCTGGAATGCTCTGCGTTTCCCGGCGATACGGCTGTATTGGCCAATATCAATACCCGACTCAAAGAATTTAATAATAACATGGATTATAGCTTTGTGATCGAGCGTTCAGAAAACGAACAAAATAATATCCATCGACCAGTTTTCCGCTGATAAATGAAGATTGGGATGAACGAATGATAAATGTTACGAGGACTCAATAATAATTACAGTCTATTCCGCGGAAAATAAGCGGCAGTCTGTGTGTGCAAACNTGATAAATGTTACGAGGACTCAATAATAATTACAGTCTATTCCGCGGAAAATAAGCGGCAGTCTGTGTGTGCAAACCTATCGGGCAAAATTACTTATGAATATAAACTATTGTTCACCACTGACTAAAAATAAAATAAATTATGAAATAAAATAAATAAAAACAGTAGATTGTATTTTCAAACAAGGTTCTGAAAATTATTTTTAGTTAAAATAAAATTTTTTTAAAGTCTTTAAAATTTCGTCTGCGAAATTGAATAAATTACTAATTTAATTACTATTTCTTTTTATCATCGGGGCCACTAAATTTATTTTTGCGTGATTTGAATTCATTTCACTTGACCTTTATCCACTCTGTTAAAGAAATGCAATTACATATTTACGCAGTCTTATAACTCCAACCAAATGCACCATTCTTTAAAAATACCGATAAAACATCCTGCATATACATAACATGAAAGTTACTAAAATATTCTCAACGTTTCCTATAAATGTGGATGCGATGCACTCTCCTGATTCTAATTTTTTTGTTGAAATATGTTACATAACGGATTACAATAAATAAATTAAAGATATATTTTACATAAGAGGTTGTTTCGTACGCTGTTTCTTGGTAAATTTACACCTATAAGAAAAGTCTCCTATATTATTATCATAACTCTTCACTCATTGTATTAAATTATTTTCCATTTTAATCTTTAGCTGAAATGCAAATATGTCATATTATTAAGTCTTGTATTTCTATATTTGTTCAGATGAGTTTAGGCCTTGTCTATTCAGAATAGTCAATAAAAAGTGACAATTATTAACCATCGTGTAAAAACATTTCTAACTGGTGTTTGCGTATACAGTTTGTACCGCACATAATAATATTTATTCCGTTCATGCGGACAGGCTTGTTAACGACTTAATGTGACGGGTGGCGACTTATGTAACAGCACGTAAGGAAATGCACATGTATTGGCCGGAAGTGGGAATGCAAAACAATATCAATGTATCCATTGGACACTCTCGAGGGTTGAACTCACGTCATGAACGTTGGGAGTCAGTTGCGTTGCAGCTTAAGGCGGAGAGGTCTACACCATCTTAAGTTTACTCACGTTTATCCACAACTTAAGGGGGATCAGTCCCCACCATCTCGGATTTTTAGATTTTTTTTTCCTTCAAAAACCTGCAGTATAAATTTAGTATTGAGTTTCACCGAACGACACGACACTGGGCATTCCATTGTAAATTTTCTGAAGTTGGTATTGCTTGGTTACTGTGTTTGCTTTAACTGCTGTAGTCGCCCGCAAGAAAATCTAGTAAATTCTTCCCAGCCGTTACCAGTAAAAATTTAATAAAAATAATGAAAACGTAGCAACTTGATCAAGCTCGAAGCTATTATTTATGCTGTGCCGTGCGAAAAATTTTACTAAACCAACTGAAATTTAAGTCACGGCAAAATATGAATATATTCAAGATCGCAGGGACTAATCACCCCCCCCCCCCCNATACACTCAACTTTCATTTTGATATCCATAATAATTTTCCCCCGTTTCTCTTGTCACATCTTTAACCATAATCTGGGGTTCCCTCATTATTAAATAATTTTCGTATCATGAAAAATTGAGCATATAAATGAAACCGCACAAAACTTAAGAAATTCTGTTAAGGTATATCCTGTATGCCACAACAAGCTTTGATTTCAAATATCGAGTCACGAAGTTTCGTTACGGAAAAGTGTAAACAAATACAGGACTGAGATAAATCTATCCGCGTTAACCGACGACTTCCGCTCGAGTGAAGTTTGCTAGTGCCAGCCCTGGGGCAGGAACTTGATTTTTTTTTTGGACGCAAATACGTATTTAAAATCAAACCGACATTTGGGTACTTGCCAGGACAGAAAGGGCGATGTGCCCTTTGAAGACCATTAAAATCTGACACTGTAACTTCATGACTAATGAAACGATAGATATAAACGTGACCTTGCTCGGTAAGGAGTAGGATTAGGATGCAGGCATGACATTGATTTGGCGAGGCGTGGGTGGGTACCCGTGGCGGCCATTTTGAGCGTGTGCGAAAATTCCCGGGCAGTACATCTCCCGACCCGATATGCCAGCACGTTGAATATAGCGCCAAACGAAAGATCTCTTCTAGATCTGTCGACCGAAGTCACCAAAGCCATGTGTTCACTTCGTTACGTTCATTTAATTTCCGTATCCCAGAGAGTGGAGAGATTTGCGCGGATTTTAACGTCGAGGTCTTGAGAGCCGACGAGGGTGAAGCGAGGCGAGTACGGAGCAGCGCCGGAATGTAAGGGCGGGGGGAAATCGGGAGACATCCTCGAGAAACCCCGTCGACCGGTGGCATCGTCCGGCAAACGCTCAAATCCGGAAAGTGACCCCTCCCGGCAACCCGAACTCGGTTCTCCTAGGTGGGAGGCGAGTAGGCTGACCACTAGACCACCGCGGCCCCCCATATCCCAAAGAAAACATCACCCGCTAGCGCAGACGTATTCGCGTAGAGCCTACGACTGTACGTCGCCAACACAGACACAGCCGTATTACCTCGGGAACTTGATCGCGTTGTCAGCCGACGGCCATGCCGTTCTGGTGACCCGGTGGTCTTCAGATCACCGTGGTTCACAACGAGTTATGGCGGGATCGGTACCTGGGTGGGTGGCCGTCCGAAGGCGCACGTCGAACACTAGGCAGGCCCGCTAGGGTCATCACAAGGTCAGGCATGGAGGCGAGGTCATGTCGACCAGGTACTCCGTACAACCTGCTCCCGACTGGAGCACCAGGAACAAGCGGCCAGTTACCGGTGTGCTCAGCCCCGAGGTAGCGGGCGCGACGCGGAGACCGAGAGTGACTCTGACACAGTCCTGGCCGCCTCATTGAACGAACGCTCGAACCAGTTAACCGGCGAGAGCTGGCTACGACCAGTTTCTCCGGTCGAATTTAAATGGCAGGCGTAACACTGCAGTCGTGAAGGGGGGATGTTGCGGGTTCGCGAACAACCCCCTCTCACAGACGACGACGGACCTCCTGAAAGTGTTGCGCTCGACGAATGGAGCAACAGGAAGACGCACAGAACTACATGGTTCGTCGCTTCCGAGAATTTTTTTTTTATAACTTCCCCCACGCCTCTAGAAGTTGATGGGAGAGATGAAACAAAATGGCCGTGGATTCTGACCAGCGGGAATATTTCAGTCAAGCAGCCATTTTGGTGTTTGTATCCAAGTCTTAGGGACCCAATGAACGCCAAGAGGTGAGAAAGCATGCAGGCCAAATGGTTATTAAAGGGAGTAAGGAGACGTATGTGTGAGCTGTTCATGGATGTAGAAAACTTACGGTACTCTTTTTTTTTAATCGTTCTCAGATGTGAAGGCCGAAAACTTAGTACCATCAGCTTTGTAGTGGATTTGTGAGAGACATGGCACATCTTAAAACGTCTCTCATTAGCCATGTGTATTCCGCTTGTGCGTATGTTCATGTCGGCAACTCTTGTTTAAACAAGTGCTAACCAAATAAAGTGACAAATTTAATAGTTTCTAAAGAAGTTAATACCAGTGATTTTAAAACGTTTGAAGTGTTTGAACGTAAAGTTAAAAAAAATATCCGACGTTTCCAATTTTGTTTGCGGATACACCAAATAGACTTGTATAGCCTTCTTGAAAAAACAACAGGGTGCTTGAAAGAGGCCTTTTTTGGAAGGCCCAGGTTCTCGCAAATATGTTGTGTTCTTACGTTAAACTATCTATGTTAAGCAAAAATTGTGTTTTGTAAACATTTTGCATTATAAATTACAGTGCAGTTGTTTAGCTTACATTTTTCAGTAAACTCATTTAAATATTATTTTGCATTTCAATATTGAAACTTGTGGGGTGTCTCGGATAGAAGCGAACGTTACATTTTTTTTTAGGAGGAAGATTAGATAATGTTCAGTGAGGAAGCCGTACCCGCTTTTCTTAGGGGCATAACTCTCGAGTGTAAATTAGCGGCATTTACAAAATTTGCCGTATAAGTAGTACCTACCTAGAGCGCGGACTAACGTAATTAATGAGTTTGCCAAACTTTTGATTAAGGTATCGTTATTGATATTATATATTTTATCGACAATATCAGAGAGTATTTTAAAAAATTAAATGATTAAATTATGTGTAAAAGTAACGGAACTGTCGGTCCTAATTTCTACTGCATGTTANGTATTTTAAAAAATTAAATGATTAAATTATGTGTAAAAGTAACGGAACTGTCGGTCCTAATTTCTACTGCATGTTATTTTCATGATGCGGCTAACTCCAACTTTAAAAACTGTATTTGTAAAATAAGCCCGTAATATATTCTACTACCTACGGAAGTTAGTTTTTATACACCGATGCTGCGAGTGTAAATAATTATATCTCGAAAGTGACTGTAATACTAAAGTTCGTGGCTTTTGATNTTTATACACCGATGCTGCGAGTGTAAATAATTATATCTCGAAAGTGACTGTAATACTAAAGTTCGTGGCTTTTGATCCTCGCATAATTAACGTAGATATTTTACATTTCGTTTACGGATAAGCGGTTTGTTTATCATTTTGAGAATGAATACGACAATAAAACAGAGGAAAAAAATTATTTTAAGTGGCTAACCCTCGTTTACATGGTTTTGTTTTACTTTATTTGATACGGGATACTTATTAACCTCTGAAAGAAATAGGGAATAAAAAACATATTACAAACTTCTTGTTTCCTTTATGAAAATATAACTTGTAGCTAGGAAAACCGCACAGTTAAAGCCTTCGCTCAACCGAAACTGTATGATAAGTTAACCAAAGCATGGTCGTGTAACACATTAATTATACTGTCAATTAAACGTGTTATAAGAATGAAACATCTGACAACATCATTTAACTGCTATTGGGACACGTTTGAGTACTTAAATTAGCAAGGAAATATTGTGTATGGACTTCAATGGGGACACTGCTGCCACATATAGTTGAATAAAATACACAAAGCTTTATTATGCTTTGCATGTATTGGGTTTTCATAACATTTTAAAATTAATTTTGTGGGAATTTTAATTTTAAAGTACAACGTGTATCTGATTACGAGTTTAAGAATATCATTCAATTACTTTTACTTACAAAAAATATCCACGTGCTATATCTACTTAAGTAGGCCTACTCGATATTGTAGTAAACTATCTTCTGAAGGTAAAACACAATATTTAAATCCTGTAGTTTTTTAATAATTGAGAAAGCTACTTAGAACATTTTTACAGCCAAAAATTGCTTTGCAAAACAGTGCTCGGCCTACTCTTGCGATCCCAATCTATTTAATAACATCTATCGATTCTTTGAAGACCTTATATATTGTACTGACACGCAAAAATTAATCAAATTCGTGATAATAGTAGATATGCTAGACTCGAGGCCTCTAGACTACAATATATTTAGTTGCATTGAAATATTATAGCTGTGTGCCTATTCGCATAGATACGAGGACGCAGGTAGGATTATGCTTGTAACTAACGTAACCCAGTGTGCCCCAATGCTAGAATTTTCGCTTTTTCAGTTTTCAGTTGGTGTTCAAGCAAAAAATCACAATTTTGAATACGTTTTTGTTGCCCTGAAACTTTCTTTAAACAGAGTAAAGTTATGGAAATAGCCATATAATTTTTTTAATAATTTAAAAACAATTTGCCACTATTTACGAGTGTCAACCTTTTTTTTTTTCGGTAGTGAAATTTATTCTAATTTATTAAGTAAATATTCGAGTTAAAGGACACAAACCCACTTTAATTACGGTGAAATAAAGTTATCACCGAAAAAAATATTTCGCCATGAGCCTGGCATGGCTGCTCAAAACTTAAATGACTTTTAGAATGTTTTCCTTAAATGGGCCAATATTATTGCGCTGATAATAAAATACTCAGGTGTACGTTTTCCAAGCACCATATAATGAGCATTTACAATAGTTTCATTCAATGAAACAACTACACCATTGCTGTGCAGAAATCTAGTAAAGCGTTTTCACTTTGAGAAAAACCGTTACTGTGCTTGGAATGAAAACGGCTAAAAACTTTCGAGGATTCGATAGTTTTGTGGTGCCCATATATTTTGGTAAGTCGACGAGCCCGTAGTAAAATTTAGAGTTAAATTTCTTTTTGAGCTCCTGCGTACGTTATTTTTAAATAAAGTTACCTAAGTTTAGTGGTATTCGCAAAGGACACAAACACCTTATGTGTTTTTGTAAATAAGACTACACGTCCTAGTTCAAACAAATTACCAAAAATTATGGATGGCTGCTATTTTATGAAACGGTTTATGCTGTTTTGAAGGTCACAACATTTTAGGCGTATTTTATGGAAACTCGTAATCACTTAGTGTTTTTGAGCTGGGATGTTTTGCGTTTATTANCACAACATTTTAGGCGTATTTTATGGAAACTCGTAATCACTTAGTGTTTTTGAGCTGGGATGTTTTGCGTTTATTATTAAAATTTAACTTTCTTGAACGGGTTTTTGGTGTCTGCTACTGCAAACATTTGGAATTTGAGCATGAAATAGCTTNCTAAAATTTAACTTTCTTGAACGGGTTTTTGGTGTCTGCTACTGCAAACATTTGGAATTTGAGCATGAAATAGCTTTGACGTGGTTTAGGTGACATTTACGTGGGAAAAACAAATATTACTGCATTGGCAAACTAAATCTTACCGCACAAAAATAGTTTTCTTTCTGTTATTTTGAAAATTGTACTCACGCCCATTTAAAGTTTTATTTATGTGCCTATAATCAATTTCAAGTCTTTTTGTTTATCAACATGATTGTGTTTTTGTTATATTTACTGTGTGAAAGCAGAGTAAATTTCGTATCCTGTAAAAGTTAAGATTAGATTACCATCTACATTATATGCGAATTTAATGTTGGAAAAAGGCTCTGTAATTTTATTCGTTGTTTATATAATTTAAGATTGTTAATTTAGCTTGAATTATTGTTCCAAATAATAATTCATTTCACCAAGTATATTTAATATGGTATGATCAAGACCTCTGAGACGAAACTCCACAGATGCGGTAAAATACTACAACCATGATAGTAGAATAGAATGCTTATGGGGCTCCGAAGGCAGAGGATTCCAGGAGTAGGAGATAGGAGTTGTCCGCCATATTGGATGACGTCACAGGCGTGGCCGACGGCCTTGTTTCTTTCCCCCCCCCCNTCCCCCTCGTCACACCCAATCCACAGCCGGCCATTCCAGCGACCCGTAACCCTACAAATTTATTTACTTCTTCCACATTTTCGTCTTGAAGCACGAACTTATATGATGGTAAATTTTTTGAAAGGTTGTTAAGGCCATTCAAGAACCGAAAATATGTATTTAGATTTAGATTTTATTTTATGGTTACGTGACAGAATATCAATGGTACATAAAAAAACAATAAAAAATGGTGTATATGAGAACAGAGTTAAACTACTTATTTGTATACATTTCAGGAAGTTATTTCAAGGCAAAATTTGATTTTTGCTGAAGTGTTTTTAGAATTGACAGGAGTGGCACTTTACAATTTATTTGTTATCAGAAACTTGGTTCATCTGCGATTAGGTTATACTCCTACCTATTTTGACTTTGAATTTTACCTCGAAAGTAATATTCCTCATGCAATTTCGACGACATGAATACATACACGGATAGTTATTTGGAGTTGTGGCATACAATATAAATTTTGTTCGGTTTCAAAATTTCTAATTATAAAATATTAATTAAAAATTCTTACAATTATTTTGTTATATTTTTTAAATCTTACTTTTCATCGTTGGCACAGTTTTTTTTTGACAGCTATTTCGTATCACAATGAAAATATATTACGATATAACCAAAATTTAGAAAATAATTGTCAACTCTAATTAATTTTATCTTATAACGATTATTAATATAAAAAAAACNTTGACAGCTGTTTCGTATCACAATGAAAATATATTACCATATAACCAAAATTTAGAAAATAATTGTCAACTCTAATTAATTTTATCTTATAACGATTATTAATATAAAAAAAACATTGTACATGGAATGGAATGAATGCTAATTGCATGCCATATAATTTAACGCAATGTTTATTTGGCGATTCCTAAAATTTATTAATTAACGTAAGTATTTAAAATAATGCTGGAATTTAATTTTCATTTAAATCGCATTTGTTGTTTATTCTGAATGAAATATAATGTTTAATATTTTTATTGACGTAAACAAATCTGTAATCTTTGAACCTCATACTTTGTTAACTGTTACCATAGTAACATAATGTTGAACACGCGCGGCCCTAGTTTATCTATACCAAGCAGCATAATTGGTGTCAAACGAAAGATCTCGTTTAGGCCTTTCGATTTATGCCATAAAAATAAAAACCAAGTATTCATTTCGTTACATTCATTTCATTCCCACATCCCAAACAAAATATTACCCACTAGCGCAGGCCAATTCACGTAAAACCCAAGGCCATGTGCCCAATAAAGCTATAACTTAATAATTTTTTTTGGGGATAAATATTAGAATTCTAATTTAAAATAATGATTCATACAAATTTCAAAAAGTTATTTTAGCACAAAGTTTGGTTTCATTTAAAGTGTTTCTGAAGTATCAGAAATACCATGCTGCAATTTCTTTGAAATTAGGTACTTTGTTAACATGCGGTAATAATTTAACTTTTAACTATTTTGAATTTTGAATTTTATCACAGAAGTTAAAATTAAAAAACCGACGAACGTCATAGAATACTTCCAATAAAATATTCTCACTTCATTCTGATGACATGAACAACTACTTTGAGATGTATTATTTTATAGCACAACAAAATAAAAAATTATATTATAAAAATGAAGAAAATAATATTTGATTCTTTAAAGCCTTTGCACAACTTCCAACTGAAAACTTCGTCAAATAAAATGTAACGCCATAAAAATATTAAAGTGTGTCAGAGTTATTCAGAGCACACATAAAACTGTTCTGAACAACAACAGATAAAAATATTTATTTCAGAAGACATTTCTAAACTAGAGCGAAAGGCAATGCGTTATCTATTTTTCCTCCAATCTTTAAGTATTGTCTATTTCATATAAGTTGGCGAGATTTTGACAGTCAGTGAGTGGCAACCTGATGTATACGAAACAAACAAAGTGCCATGTACAAAATCCTGTATCAGCTGATGCACGAACGAATAAAAGTTAATATATCGTTGGCTATTCTGAGTGCACATCAGACAAGCAGTAAATACGCGTTAAGAAAGAGTTCCTAGATTAATTACTCCATTTCATTTTACGTGGTCACAAATCAGTGGTTGTTAGTGTTACAAACTAAATTTCGTGATAAAGTAGTAATGTATAGGTGTTCAAAATGAAATGCACAATAAAATTATCTGTATCCATATTTAACGCAACTTCAAAAACTTTTTCACGTCGTATCACTACTCTCCATCCATGCTTTCCACGCGTGCTTGATATTAATTCCAAAAAGCATACAGAAATATTGCATAATATTGTTGAATTATTTTTTCTAATAATCGAACTGACTATATTTCAAATTCGTGTCGTTCCGATCCAGTAATAGAAGAAAAGCCAACTTTTGGAAAGACGGGATCAAGTGGCAGGCCAACGTGCTGCTACCTGTTGAGCAACACAAACGGCTCACACCTCGTCCTGTCATGCGCGCCATCTGTCGGCTCTTTCCCGAAGCATTATCAGCCGGAAAAAAAAGCTTTCATGTGTAATATATAACAAATTTACGAACAGATACCAATATTTTTATTTTTCCGCGAGCTCTGCATAATTTTTAAAGTGACATATATTTCGTGTACAGCGATTTTGAGTACTAGTAGTTTCTATTCAGCCGATAATCGTTCGTCTACGTAAATTATACGCCATATTGTTCTCCCGAAAACCCATTTCCTTGTTTCCGTGTTTTTATACAGTATTAATAAAACTAAGAAATTGGGACTTTCTTCTTAGTATTGTAGTTCAGCTATAAGTACACTCACGGAGGTTGTCATGGCCGAAAGCTGGCCATGGCAGCCCAATACTTTGCTGCCACGATGCATGTCTCCTTGCATGATTTCTTTACCTTGTAGTCGTATGGGGCTTAGCCCTAAGACGCACTAAACTCCCGTCCCTACCTTGGGCTCTCACCTAGCACTTAGTTTTAGATTAGGTTAAACAAAAAAGAAATTGGGACGCGCGTGTTTAGTTTTTAAGCAATTCTTACGTTATTCCACTTCACATATTTCCAACTCGAACTGTTTATTATCAGTAATAGCAGAATTACTGTTTTGCAATCAACAGTCGTTGGTGAGTTGTTGGCGAATAAAAGTGCGTTGTCAATCAAGTTTCCGGAATTACTTTCAGTTCCAGTTATATTAGCTATGACGTCCAAAATGTGATATTAGCTACAACTACTGTATCGCAAATGTTAACCCAAATTCGCTGTCTCCTACAAATTTAAAAAAAGTTAGCAAATATTTCATTAAATGTTTTGCAAGGTTTTATATTTTTACTTTTATAACCTACGAATTTTTTAGACAGGTGTCAGTCCATAAATACCTTAAAATTTGTTTAGCATTATAGTAAAATGACAAGTGGATTAACTGACAGCGTTATGATAAAAAATACAGCCTCCACTTGACGCACCAGCTGATGGCGAAAGGAAAATTTAAACGAAAAGTAAACATTGGAGCTACTTTCGTCAAACTGTCAAAATCTTGCCAAGTTACATGGCACAGAGGGAAGAATATGCCACTCAGTTTTTTTTCTTCATGAATATAAACTTTGGTCGTACGAGATAACGTTTCTGGTAACAAGAATGTTTTGTCCCTGGATGGAATCGCTGGGTTTGATCCGAGTTCATCGCAGTGGTTGCAGGTTTATCCACGTTGCAATTAAAAAATTTTAACATATACGTCTTTCTTGTTATACCCTTGGCGGTCGGTTCAATTTCGCTTGCAAATTCAAATACGACGACGCTGGTGACAGCACGGACACGCTACTCGAAAATTAATTGCGCACTTGGGCCGGTTTTGCACGCAGCGCAAAACGTAACGCATGCCCGCGAATAACCTTTTCAAGTTCGCCCTACGCAAACACAGGTGCGGGAGAAAGAGAGAAAAGGGGAGGGGGGGTGGAGATTACAGAGGGCC